>JARYGA010059161.1:0-26997 GCA_030545235.1 Helianthus tuberosus
ATTCGAGGGAGCGATAGGGATTATCTTTACTTTCGCCCCTCTTAAGAATACTAGGGAATGATGGGTCTATATAGTGGGGTTTATAATTTAGAAAAAAAAGCATTCTAATTCTTTATGGTTACCACCACATAATTGACACCACATAGTACCATAAGAGTGTCGAAAGTAAAAAGTATCAGTATCACTCATGTTTGTGTCAGAAATTACCAACCGTCGGGATCTTACGGTTCTGTTTTCAGTAACTGAAACTTGGGCACGGGGGCGTGTTGAGTGGGCACGGCCCCGTGTTCAGCTTACTGTCTGACTTAAAACAGGATTGCCAGTTCCAATGATTGGGCACGGGGCGTGTTCAGCGGGCACGACCCGTGCTGAGTTCTGCAGAAGCTGAAAAATTAAAAAAAAATCCTAAAAAAAAATGAAAAATAAGAAAAACGATTAGGCCGCTGATTCCTAACTTTCTTAAAATCCTTGTGTCCCCGGCAACGGCGCCAAAAACTTGATGCGTGTGAAGTGTTATATATATTAGGTGTATATTTTAAGCCCCTTTAACACTTATTTTAGCCAAGTTTTAAATTTATAAAACACGATATTTTACTAACACTAAACACACATATGGGCAAGTGCACCCATCGTGAGCGTAGTATAGTGTTGGTAAGATACCGAGGTCGTCCAAGGACACAAGAGCTTTTAATACTGGTTTATCCTCAACGTCTAATCAAATTAAAAAGTTTAGAAAAAGGTTTTTAAACTAAAAAAAAAATAAAAACTAACTAAAATGCTGAAAAGTAAAAGAAAAACAGATAGACAAGATGAATCACTTGGTTCCGACTCGTATCTAGTGTAACCTTTGATTATTTCCGCACTTTTGCACATAATTAAGAGATTATCTTAGTTATTGTAGTAGGCCCCTCTTTTGAAGGTGACGTTACCCTCACCCCAGTAGTTTGAGTCAGCAAGGATACAATCCTAAAAGGGTGGATTATTGGAAGATAATGAATTAAGTTATTAATGCAATATTATGGTAGGCCCCTCTTTTGGAGGTGACGTTACCCTCGACTAAGTAGTCTGAGTCAGCAGGGATACAGTCCTAAATAGCCGGGTTATAGTATTAATAGTAGTTAACTTATGAGGGGGTCAAAGAGTTTGGACCCCCGCCATCCAATACCGTGAAGCATTGAAGGAGGTCCTACAAAATTTGACCCAGGTCCATTACAGGATCTCTAAATGCTGAACAATGGCAAGACCTTTACCAAACCGTTCCCTTAACCCCCGACCAGGTAGCCAACATACCTCCATATAGACCGTGGACATATGAATGGTGAAAATCTTTTATTTTATATAGACAGTAAAATAATGCCAAGACACCACGGACAAACGATAAGGAAAGATCACCTTCAACATAAGTAACTAGTTATTAAAGTCATTAATACAAAACCAAATAAAAAGTGCAAAAGATTAGAAATAAAAAGTATTACACTAGACACTTTGTCTTCACCAAGTGATGTAAGAGACTTAGGCAAACATGGCCTTGATTGTCAAGAACTCTTACGATCAATCTTGGATCCCGAGACGACTCACACACTCTACGATGGACAATGGATGATGGTGGTGGATGATGGTGGTGGTGGGTGGTGGGTGAAGTGTGAGAGAGGTGGTGTGCCAAGGGATGGTTTGAGCTTGAGCCAAGCACTCCTATTTATAGGCTGAACAGAAGCTCGGGCACGGCCCCGTGTCCAGTGGGCACGGCCTCGTGTCCACATCCTCTCTTTCTTCATTAAATGCAGCTTTGTCTTATTAGTTGACCACGCCCCCGTGTCCGCTGAGCACGACCCCGTGTGCAGAAGAATCTTTGTACTATGAAGATTTTCCTGGATTGTGCGAATCTTATAGTTGACCACGGCCCCGTGTCCGCTGAGCACAGCCGCGTGGTGGGCAATAGAAGCTTCTACCACTTTGTCTTTTCTGCTGACACTTGGGCACGCCCCCGTGCTGGCTGAGCACGGGGCGTGTTCAGGCCTCTGATCTCTTGTTTTGCTTGGGAAGATGCCGTTGTGGGGTCGGGCACGCCATGTCTTGCTCCTTTTCTTGTATTTATGTTAGATTTTGGTGTCTTTTTGCTTCTTTTGTTAATTTGAGCTCATTTAATCCTGAAAATACAAAAGGAAGACAAAAGCACACTTTTTCCAACATTAGTACTAAAAAAGGGTTAGTTTTATGCCTCATTTGATGAAATTTATATGTTAATATTTGAACACATCAAGTATACTCGAACCCTTTTTGCTTTTAGCACTTTTGGGTGTTACATACGTTACGAATATTCAAACTACAACTATCACACTACTCAAGCTATTTTAACGCTAAACCATTTACGCATGTTATACGTGGCTTATGAATGCTTGTTTGTTATGTTTACACATGGAATGCTGTCTACCTGCCTTAGCAACGATAGTACTATAGTTTGGACTCAGCACCCGTTCACACGGGGGTTGTTAAGGATCTTTTACTTGCATGGATTACGGTGGTAATCATGTATTGCGAACTGCCTCGGGCATTCAATCCGCAGTCATTGGTATCGATGGATCTATGTCGATAACTAACGTGCTTCATTTCACTATGTGTACGTGCTGGTTATGCGTAAACGAATTCGAACTCTATATGCTATTATCAAACTTGTATGCTCACCTTTACATTTTATGTATTGACTTTATTTTAACGTATGTGACAGGTGCTTAGGTGGCTTTTATGCTCTTTGTGCTGTGATGAACTTGAAGCTAGGAACTAGAGTCCTAGAAACCAACGAATAAATTGTCATGTTTAAATCTGAGTTGTCGGAACAGAATATTTGTCTTGATGCTTTGTCTGTAATAACTATTTAACTGTTTGAGATACGGTATGGGACGTATTATTTAATTAAATGGTAATGATAGTTGTTATGGAAACTTCTGGACAATCTGTTTCGCTCAGTGCCGCGCCCCGTTGATTCCGCCATCGGTTGGGGTGTGACAGATTGGTATCAGAGCCATAACTATAGGGAATTAGGCAAGACTCGACCTAGTCCGGGTCGAAGTCTTAGAGACCTAGTCTATAGTTAAGAACCAACAGACCAACTCACGCGTATGCGTGAACTCGCCACTATCACTCGCTCTTTTCTATCACTGCACTCGAATTTTCAAGTTATGAATGGGCAATAAGGCCGAGAATAGGTGTGAAAACCGCAAACTCTCGACTAAAGTTGTCTAATCAGCTTACGTTTTAGCTACAAACGAGGAGAATCATACCAAATTAGGAGTGAAATCCATATTTTGATGAATAATCTCCTCAATTTTACTAAGAACAAGGACGAAGTTGTAAGATAGGGGTGAAACCCTAACCTTGACGACTTGTGCTGCTTTTATACAAAACTCCCACCAAAGTTTCGATGGACTCCAACGATCTAAAGACACAATATAACCAAAGGGAATTGCGCCAACGCCCAAGAATCAAGGCAAAGGCATAGTCCTGAAGGTAATTATGCACGCAGGATCCTTGTGAACAGTCGAACCACCTTGGTTAGTCGAGTCTACTAGCCGCAGACAATCTATTCTCGATTTTATGTGTTTCAAGTTTTCGTCGCTTTTATGTGAATTATGTGTTTTGTGCTTATTTATTATCGTTTTGAGGTACTACCGGTTTCAATCTAATGCTTTTGGCCTTGGCTACTCACACCGCACATCGTTAACAAATCGACAATAGAGGCATTCAGAATGTTCTTATGTTCCTATATACCCCTAGTGACTAAGGCGTATGTGTTTATTGCTATTGTGCTTACGTGTTTAGGAATGTTGTGACTATGTGCCCTATGTGTATGTGATTTTGTGAAATTCTGTGATTTTGTGACTATATGCGTTACATGGTACGTGTTACTGAGCTTTAGTAGTAGTAGACGTGTGAGGTGAGATTCGAATACATGTGTTGGTTCCGTGGCGATGTCTATTGCAGACAATGTCGTCTGGATCTCGTCATCGACTCTCTCGTCAAGAAAAGAGGGACATACGCCTTGCTTCTATTATCGCGAAGAGTGTAGCTAAAGCCGTGAGTGATGCGTATGAGAATGCTAGCAAATCATCCGAGGAATCGAGAATCGAAGCTCCCAAAGCCAACGCAAGGCCCTTCAGTTTTAAGCAATTCACGTCATGTGGGCCAAAAGAATTCACAGGCGAAGGAGGTCCTACAGCACTATTCCACTGGTTTGACTCTATCGAGGTTACTCTGCGACAAAGTGGTTGCCCTGATGACCTTCGAACTCTGAACGCTACCGGCGTCTTCCAGTCCCGTGCCCTAGACTGGTGGACGGCCGAGAGGAACAAGCGAGGGAATGATGCAGCTTACGGTCTGTCGTGGGACGAACTCAAGGAAGTCATGCTAGAGGAATTCTGCCCTCCTCACGAACGTCAAAAGCTCGAAGATGAATTCTGGCACATACATCAGAAGGATGGAGATAATGCTGGTCTCACTGCTCGCTTCAAACAGCTCAGCATTATCTGTCCCGACCAGGTCAAGACTCCCGAGATGACCATCAAGAAGTACATCCGAGCTTTGCCCGACTGCGTCGCTGATTTTGTGCAAGCGGCTAAGACTACCACGATCGAGGAAACCTATCTGCTAGCCGCTGAAATCAATGACAAAAGGGTTAAGGCTGGGGTGTGGGATAAAACCTCAAAGCATCTGCATCAAGCTACCGCTACCGCACCAACTGTTGAACCTACCTCATCAAACAGCAAGAGAAAGAACAAGAGAAAGAACAACTCCACCAGCAAGAACTGTGCGATCACTGCTGCACCGGTTCAAACTGTACCCGCTCAACAACGTCAAGTGGCAGCGCCTGTGGCCAATGCACCGCCTGCGAAGCGTGCATATACGGGGCCACAACCACTCTGCCCTACTTGCACCTATCATCACCCGACTGCTATCCAATGCCGCTTTTGTGCTCATTGCAACATGTACGGCCACTTTACCGCCAACTGCCGTATCCGTCAAGCTCCTGCCAATCAAGCCCTACTCACTGCCCCACAGGGTCAACAAGCTCCTCCGGCACCCGCAGTCAAAGCCAGAGCCTGCTTCACGTGTGGCGACCCGAATCATTTCGCCAACATGTGCCCGAACAGGGTGGTGAAACAAGAACCGCAACAGCAGCAGCAACAACAGCAACAAAAACAACAGGCAGCACGCGCCAGAACTTTCAATCTTAACGTGCGTCAAGCCCAGGCCGACAACAACGTGGTCAATGGTACGTTCCTCGTGAATGGTATTTATGCTTCATGTTTGTTTGATACTGGAGCGGATAATTGCTTTGTGTCGTTCGAATTTGAGAAACTCCTTAGTCGTAAACGTTCCAAACTCTCCTCGGCATTCGAAGTTGAAGTCGCTACCGGAAGAACCGTCGCTGTCAACTCCGTTATCCGTGATTGTACTCTTGAGCTCAACAGTCACGTCTTCCCAATTGATCTCTGTGTCGTTCGAATTTGAGAAACTCCTTAGTCGTAAACGTTCCAAACTCTCCTCGGCATTCGAAGTTGAAGTCGCTACCGGAAGAACCGTCGCTGTCAACTCCGTTATCCGTGATTGTACTCTTGAGCTCAGCAGTCACGTCTTCCCAATTGATCTCATTCCGACGCAACTCGGAAGCTTTGACGTCATAGTAGGCATGGACTTTCTTCGAGAAAACCATGCCGAAGTTGTGTGCTTCGATAAGATGATTCGTTTTTCGCTCGCAAACGGTGATTCATTGTGTGTTTATGGCGATACTACTGCAAAGGGGCTCAAACTTATGTCATGCCTACAAGCTAACAAGTATCTCCGCAAGGAATACAGGGCTTTCTTGGCTAACGTCGTAGCAGCGGAGAAGGAAAAGAAAGAGAAGAAGGAAGTAAAAGACGTTCCTGTGGTTCGGGAATTCCCTCAAGTTTTTCCAGAGGACCTTCCCGGACTACCTCCAAAACGCGATAATTGATTTTCGCATTGATCTCATTCCTGGAGCTAATCCTACCGCCAGAGCTCCTTATCGACTCGCGCCGTCCGAAATGCGCGAACTCTCAACCCAACTCCAGGAATTACTTGAAAAAGGCTTCATTCGCCCGAGCACCTCTCCTTGGGGCGCACCAGTCCTTTTCGTCAAAAAGAAGGACGGTTCGTTCAGGATGTGCATCGACTACCGGGAATTGAATAAGCTAACTATCAAGAACCGCTATCATTTGCCCCGCATCGACGATTTGTTTGACCAACTACAAGGCGCTACGTGTTTCTCGAAGATCGATCTACGTTCCGGATATCATCAGCTGCGTATACAAGAGGAGGGTATACCCAAAACCGCGTTTCATACTCGTTACGGCCATTATGAATTCGTTGTCATGCCTTTTGGCCTAACAAACGCACCAGCAGTTTTCATGGATCTGATGAATCACGTGTGTAAACCATATCTCGACCGTTTCGTCATCGTATTCATCGATGATGTCTTGATCTATTCCAAGTCGAGAGCCGAACACGCGCAACATCTACGTTTGGTTCTCGAGTTACTCCAGGGGAACCAACTCTACGCCAAATTCTCCAAGTGCGAATTTTGGCTGGGGGAGGTTCAGTTTCTGGGTCACATTGTAAATAGTCAGGGTATTCACGTCGATCCTGTGAAGATTGAAGCTGTTAAGAGCTGGGTTACGCCTAAGAACCCGTCCGAAGTCCGCTCCTTTCTCGGGCTGGTGGGCTATTATCGACGATTTATCGAGGGATTCTCGAAGATTGCTGTACCACTTACCTCTCTCACGCATAAAGACCAGCCTTTTGTCTGGGGAACCAAACAAGAGTCTGCCTTTCGAACCCTCAAACATATGCTTTGCAATGCTCCTGTTCTCACACTACCCGACGGAAACAATGATTTCATTGTCTACTGTGATGCTTCCAACCTTGGTCTTGGTTGTGTTCTCATGCAACGGGACAAAGTCATAGCTTACGCATCTCGACAGCTCAAAATCCACGAGAAGAACTATACAACCCATGATCTCGAGCTAGGCGCGGTTGTTTTTGCATTAAAGATTTGGCGACACTACCTGTATGGTACTAAGTGTACGATCTTCACCGATCATAGGAGCCTACAACACATCTTTAATCAGAAGGAACTAAATATGCGTCAACGCCGATGGGTAGAACTTCTCAACGATTACGACTGTGAGATTCGTTATCACCCAGGCAAAGCGAATGTTGTTGCCGACGCCCTTAGCAGACGGAGCTATCTGCTTAGCACTCGTAATGTTCAAGCCCAGCACAACCTCGAAACCCTCATCCGTGACGCCCAGCATGCGTGTTTCAACGAACTTACTTTGAAGAAAGAACGAATCTACCACGATGGAGCCCAACTTGTGAGCAAATCGAACGGGATATTCCACTTTTTAGACCGAATTTGGATTCCCAACCGAACCAATTTACGACAGATTATCATGGACGAAGCCCACAAATCCCGATACTCTATCCATCCCGGTGCTGACAAAATGTACCAGGATCTTCGCTATAGGTACTGGTGGCCGGGTATGAAAAGGGATATCGCTCTCTACGTCGGGAAATGCTTAACCTGTGCTAGAATCAAGGCTAAACATCAAAGACCCTCTGGCTTGCTCGAACAACCACCAATTCCAATGTGGAAATGGGAGAGCATAGCCATGGATTTCGTAACCAAGCTTCCAACCACGTCATCAGGTCACGACAGCATTTGGGTTGTTGTTGACCATTTGACTAAATCAGCTCACTTTCTGCCCATACGAGAAGACTACAAGGTGGAACGATTAGCCCGAATCTACACCGACGAGATCATCTGTAGACATGGAACGCCTCGTGATATCATCTCTGACCGTGATGCTCGATTTACGTCGCGATTGTGGGAAACGTTTCAAATGGCACTCGGTACAACGCTTAATCTAAGTACCGCTTTCCACCCACAAACCGACGGTCAGACTGAAAGAACGATTCGTACTCTTGAAGACATGCTCCGTTCGTGTGTTCTAGACTTCGGTGGTAATTGGGATAAACACCTGCCATTAGTCGAATTCTCGTATAACAACAGCTACCAGGCCAGTATTCAGATGGCACCTTTCGATGCGTTATATGGAAGAAGATGTCGATCGCCTATTGTGTGGCACGAGTCGGTCACTCGCAACTAACCGGTCCGGAGCTACTGCAAGAAACGACAGACAAAATTTTCCAAATCCGAGACAACCTGGTGAAGGCTCGGGATCGACAGAAAAGTTACGCCGATAAAAAGCGCAAGCCCCGGGAATTTGGCGTTGGTGACAACGTACTCCTAAAGGTATCCCCTTGGAAGGGTGTAGTCCGATTCGGCAAGAAAGGGAAGCTCGCGCCTCGATATGTTGGACCTTTTAAGATTCTGGAAAGGATTGGAAAGGTTGCCTACAGACTCGAATTACCGGAGGAACTTAGTAACGTTCACCCGACCTTCCACGTGTCAAACCTTCGGAAGTGCATCCCCGACCACAATTTACATGTCTCACTAGACGATCTGCAAGTGAACGAAACATTACACTTCGTGGAAAAGCCTGTCGAAATCATGGATCGCCAAACCAAGCAACTCAGGCGCTCACGCATTCCTATTGTGAAGGTCCGATGGGAAGGCAAACGAGGCGCGGAGTTTACTTGGGAACTCGAAAGCGACATGAAGGCCAAGTACCCGCAGTTGTTTAATTAGGGAAGCGAACCACAAAAACGCAGATTTCTCTCAAACGGCTTTGAATTAAGATATGAAGCTTTGTAGGCTTGTAGATCAATGAATTTCGCACAACATATCCAAATTTTAGCCGATTTTAACCGTAAAAATCTTGTCTAATTTGACGTATTTTAGTTAGAAACGTGAAAGGATGAAAGAAGTAAAGAAAATATTGGCAAATCTATATGAATTTGGCTCTGAATCTGATCAATTTCTATACGAATCTAGTGTGTTTGATCAGTGCAATCGAGAACCTGCTTAGATACCACTTGTAGGTCCCGGTTTCAACTCCGTTGCGATTGTGCTTGTTCACGAGCGTGCACGGTTTCCGCACGTTACACGAGTCAAAATCGGTCCAAACGAAGAACTCTCACACGTGATTCACGAACTTGTTACGGCTTCCAGCTTAATTTCGGGACGAAATTCCCTAAACAAGGGGAGGCTGTAACACCCCGTGTTTTCACGAGTGAAAGTCAAAGTCAAGGTCAAAGTCAACGACCGATTTCGCGCGACTTGACTCGTAGAAATGTTTTTATTTTATTTATATTATGTGGAGTAAGTGTCGTTCATTGCAATAATCTAATCATGTTAACCATATTTCAATCGACTCGTAACTGTGAACTATAGGAAGTAACAATGCGATAAAGCTAATCAATCAAGAATCAAGCTACGTTAATCGAATCGACATCGAACCGCAACTCGAACTGTGTATTTTACTTGTTGTTTATTCGTGCGTGTGTGCCTTACGTGTTACCTGTGCATGTTTATTTTATGCTATGTTGAGATAATCAAGCGAACTCAATCGAAACTCGAAGTCTAACTCGAATACAATCGAACTCGAACCCGAATCCCGACCGAACCCTATTGGATACAAAGTAGTTGGGACTAAAAGTAATTTGAATAGGAAACCCTATCGAATCGTTCGCAATCTAAACCGAAACATCGAGGAATCGTCGCACCGAACGCACCATTCCAGCGTCATCCGGACGGATTGTCCATCCGGACGGACAGTCAATCCGCACGGATTGACCGTCCGCACGGATTACCAATCCGGACGGATAACCAATCCGGGTTACGTGCTATCCGCACGGGCTACCCTTTCCCCTTTTGGCATCCTATAAATACACGGGCCACTCTCCAAACTTTCCACTTTTGGCAAGTGACGTCCGACCCGCATGCATTCTTCACCTTTTCTCAGATTTCTCTCAATCCAGGTAAGATCTTGCACTAATTCTTGTACATTCTTGATCACTACACAATTCTACACCTTTCTATCTTTCAATTCTCAACTTTTTACCGTGAAATCATCAAGATTTGAGGTATTCTTGGGTGACGTCATCATGAAGTTCTCATGAACTTCAAGCTTGACCCCATTCCACCAAGAATAACTCAGATCTGAACGATTTCCATAAGATTTCACAACAACATCACCTAAATCTAAACTTTTCAAAGGATAAAAGAGTTGAAAGAAATAAACTCAAGTTTTCTCCTTCTTTTACCCTTAAAATCGGTACGAATCTGATCGGTTCTAGTCTTCTACTCGATAATAGTGATGCACTAGTCCCAGATCTGGATTCTACTCACAAGACACCTGATTACGAGATAAACCGGAATGACCGTTCTGAGCCGCCGATAGGTCGAGTTAGGGTGGTTCCTGGCCGGCTTAGTCATGCGAGTAAGAATACAATTCCAAGTGGTTGCCACGTAATCAGAACGTCTCGATAAATGACAACAGAACCAAGAGTAGATGAACGGAACAGCCAGACGAGAGACTGTCCGAACGGACAAGTTGTCCGCACGGACAAGTGGTCCGCACGGACAGATGATCTGGACGGGTTGTCACCCGGACGAACTACACTTGGGACCCACTTTCAAAAGCAAGGTTTGAGTATCGACGAATGAACAATCCGGACGGACGACCTCTGAATGGATTACTCTTCGGATCAATCTTGGATCCCGAGACGACTCACACACTCTACGATGGACAATGGATGATGGTGGTGGATGATGGTGTTATGGTGGTGGTGGGTGGTGGGTGAAGTGTGAGAGAGGTGGTGTGCCAAGGGATGGTTTGAGCTTGAGCCAAGCACTCATATTTATAGGCTGAACAGAAGCTCGGGCACGGCCCCGTGTCCAGTGGGCACGGCCCCGTGTCCACATCCTATCTTTCTTCATTAAATGCAGCTTTGTCTTATTAGTTGACCACGCCCCCGTGTCCGTTGAGCACGACCCCGTGTGCAGAAGAATATTTGTACTATGAAGATTTTCCTGGATTGTGCGAATCTTATAGTTGACCACGGCTCCGTGTCCGCTGAGCACGACCCCGTGGTGGGCAATAGAAGCTTCTACCACTTTGTCTTTTCTGCTGACACTTGGGCACGCCCCCGTGCTGGCTGAGCACGGGGCGTGTTCAGGCCTCTGATCTCTTGTTTTGCTTGGGAAGATGCTGTTGTGGGGTCGGGCACGCCATGTCTTGCTCCTTTTCTTGTATTTATGTTAGATTTTGGTGTCTTTTTGCTTCTTTTGTTAATTTGAGCTCATTTAATCCTGAAAATACAAAAGGAAGACAAAAGCACACTTTTTCCAACATTAGTACTAAAAAAGGGTTAGTTTTATGCCTCATTTGATGAAATTTATATGTTAATATTTGAACACATCAAGTATACTCGAACCCTTTTTGCTTTTAGCACTTTTGGGTGTTACATACGTTACGAATATTCAAACTACAACTATCACACTACTCAAGCTATTTTAACGCTAAACCATTTATGCATGTTATACGTGGCTTATGAATGCTTGTTTGTTATGTTTACACATGGAATGCTGTCTACCTGCCTTAGCAACGATAGTACTATAGTTTGGACTCAGCACCCGTTCACAGGGGGGTTGTTAAGGATCTTTTACTTGCATGGATTACGGTGGTAATCATGTATTGCGAACTGCCTCGGGCAGTCAATCCGCAGTCATTGGTATCGATGGATCTATGTTGATAACTAACGTGCTTCATTTCACTATGTGTACGTGCTGGTTATGTGTAAACGAATTCGAACTCTATATGCTATTATCAAACTTGTATGCTCACCTTTACATTTTATGTATTGACTTTATTTTAACGTATGTGACAGGTGCTTAGGTGGCTTTTATGCTCTTTGTGCTGTGATGAACTTGAAGCTAGGAACTGGAGTCCTAGAAACCAACGAATAATTTGTCATGTTTAAATCTGAGTTGTCGGAACAGAATATTTGTCTTGATGCTTTGTCTGTAATAACTATTTAACTGTTTGAGATACGGTATGGGACGTATTATTTAATTAAATGGTAATGATAGTTGTTATGGAAACTTCTGGACAATCTGTTTCGCTCAGTGCCGCGCCCCGATGATTCCGCCATCGGTTGGGGTGTGACAACTCCATACGTCCGCGACCGCAGACAGCGCTGGGTAGACCAAGCCCACCAGCTCCAATTTTAGAGAAAACCCGTCGCTCAAAGGCCCACTACGATAAAAACACAAATCTTCACTTCTACTCCAATGTCAATTAAGTTATAGGTTATTGGCCTTGACTCCTAAATTCATTGGATAAAACATAATTATTGTTTATCACTCATAATTTCAGTGGATAAATCCATAATTCAATAATGATCAGATAAAGGAAGTCATTGTTGTTTATAAAATATTATTTATAATTATTTAATTAATGGTTTAGCCGTTAACACCTTTATTATTATCTATGTTTTAACTGTTCATTCTTGTAATCTCAATTAAAATCTATGTTATTAATTACGTTCAGAATGTTTACAGACAAACGAACACGAACATCCTTATTTTCTTGACCAACAAACACGAACAACAAAATTCTTCTGTTTATGTGGTTGTGTTTGGTTAACGTTAAATGAACGAACACGAACACGCCCTCTTTCATGTTTGTTCAGTTGGTTTATAGACAACTATTTTTCTTTTGTTTAAAGGAGACGATTATATGATTTTCTCTTAGAAAAGTGAGTAAAGATTTAGTTAATATACATTTTTTTTTGTATGTCTAGATAGGTACATCATGACTTTCGTTTTTCTTTGTAATCATTCGTTGTAAAATTGGTAACGGTAACGAATCAAGTTTTTCAAATCTTAGTTTTATTTATTTCAAAATACAGTATTAAAAAATTAATTGAAAATTTCAAAAGGCTTTAAAGCTCGAATTCTATATGACAAAATTCAAATTTGAAAAATAAGAAAAAAGAAAAGAATTAGCTGTTGACAAGAGATGATGGTAATGGTAAATATAAAAATAATAAGTTGATAAAAGATAAAATTATAAGTTGTTAACGTTAATACTTAAGTTGATAGAGCATAAAATTATATGTTGTTAACGTTAATACTTATATGCCATACTTTGTAATGAATAACTAATAGAAATAGGTTTTATTATTAATTTATTTAATTCGTTATTATTGAATTGTTTTATATCCAATAAAGTTAGGAGTGAGAAACAAAAGTTAATTTTCTAAAAACATTATTTTAGTTACCTATATATATTAAATTATTATTATTATTATTATTATTATTTTATTATTTAATTGTCCATATATTAAAAAGAAAACGCAAATGAACAGTGTTTTCAGAATATTATAATATAATAAAGTTTTAATATTATAAAATTGTTATTTTCTTTACTTTTTAAGTGTTTTCAGAATATTATAATTGTCCATATATTAAAAAGAAAACGCAAATGAACAGTGTTTTCAGAATATTATAATATAATAAAGTTTTAATATTATAAAATTGTTATTTTCTTTACTTTTTAAGTGTTTTCAGAATATTATAATATAATAAAGTTTTAATATTATAAAATTGTTATTTTCTTTACTTTTTAAGCTTATAAGTTTGGTGTCAACCAATACTTGTATCGAAAATATCAGTTCGTTATCGGTACATGCAGGTAAAAACCAGCACCAGTCTGATACATAAAACGCCAAAAGTCGGTACCGGATTGAGTTTGATAGTCTTTTAGTTCGATAAGTTTGGTACTGCTACCCAGTACCATTTGCCCATCCCTGATCACAGGTACCGTACGAACAACAACGGTATCGTACAACTTTTTTTTAGTTTCAGGGGTAGAGATGAGCTCGGTGCCAACTGATACCCCGGTTACGGCATCGGTATATGAAGATAAAAACCGGTAGCGAACCGGTACCAGGAACGCCAAACGTCAGTACCGAACCGGTACTTAGGTTCTTTCGGTTCCGGAAATTCGGTACTGGTACCCAGTACTATTTGCTCATCTCTGACTACTGGTTTCTACCGAACAACATCATTACCATACAACTTTTTTAGTTGATTTTCTTTCGGTTATTTTTTAGTGTTTTTTTGTACATTTTCTTTTTATTCTTGTCAGTGGTTCCGTGTGCAACGCGCTCGTAGTGATTTCAAACACATATAAACACAGACTAGATAATAAAAAAAGTTCGCCGCAACGCGGCAACTGTTTTTATAACTAGTTTAAATTAAAAATAGAGTTCAATGAATAGTAACATTACCAATGGATGAGCAAATGGTATCGTGTATTAGTACCGGTATCAAATTTACCAAACTGGGTATATTTTCGTTACCGATCGGTATCTACTTTTGACATTTTCAGTACTGTACCAGTACCGACCGTTACCGAACCGTACCATATCAGGTATATTCGGTACCGGTACCCACTTTTGGGGATTTTCGATAACGGTATTTTCGGTACCGAGCTCATCAAATCCTGTAGCAACATAGCAACGCAAGTAATTGCACCGTTTATATTACTTTTCATACACACGGTAAGTAAACTGTATTTCGTTTAAATGAGGTTTTATATACACAACAACTTATTTTGCTTTCTTTTTTTGTCTTTTTCTGTAATGAATGAATTGTAGCATTTAAAATTAACTTGGATATGTAGATTATTGATGAGCAAATCGTATCAAATCCTGTAATTAAACCGGTATCGTATCGGTACCAAATTTACTATACCAAATCATTTTCGGTACCCACCTTTTGGCGTTTTCAGAATCGTTACTTTCGGTTTGACGCCGGTCTAGCACCATACCTGTATTACTGATTTTTACCTTCAAATACCATACCGTATCGTACCGAGCATTTTCGGTGTCGGTACCTAATTTCGATGATTTTCCGGATCGGTACTTTCGGTACCGTTACCGGTACCGAGCTCATCTATATTTTAATGTATTAGCACCGTAATAACTGAACTGAAAACAACCGAATTTCCAACGTGTAGGATGTGTGCGTCCTATTATTATATATTAGATTATTTAAAATCGTTTTTTAGGACGGAGTGACTATCGTTACTACGTCATTTTTATTTATGTTTTAATATTCGGTATCTGCTTGCCGTTACCGACACCCGTTTTGCAGACATTGGGTCCCCGCTGCAACACGCGGACGAAAAATCAACTAGTTGTAATGAATAACTAATAGAAATAAGTTTTATTATTAACTTATTTAATTGGTTATTATTGAATTGTTTTATATCCAATAAAGTTAGGAGTGAGAAACAAGTTAAATTTCTAAAAACATTATTTTGATAAATATTTTTTCAAGAAAACATTTTGTTAAATATTTTTTTTCCACCAATACTATTTTACAAAAAATAAAAAATAAAAAAAATTGGTTAAAAAAAATCCTCAAGTTGCAACTTTGAATTCCAAATGTTTTGTTTTATTTTTTCCAAAATGATCGACTTGGTAAAAATCCTAATTTCGGGGTTTAATTAACTTTTCTAGGTAGCTAACATAATATATTGACATAATAATTACTAGGGATAATTTAATGTATTACTTGAAAACAGGCATACCTAAACCTAATATCATTTAAAAATAGAGTTAAATGTCATTTTAGTCCGTTTGGGTTATTTTGTCAGTTTAGTCCATAGGTTTGAAACGCTACCATTTTAGTCCTAATAGTTTCAACCGTTGCCATTTTAGTCCACTTGGTTAACTATATCCATTTTTTCTGTTAACTAGCCCAAATGCACGACGACACGATGAGGTAAAACTCACTCAGTTCAAGATTGTATATTTTGGGTATTAATATCATGATTCTAAGAGCATTCACATCCAATCCACTAAAAATATACATACATTCCACTAAAAAACAACTCCTATATCAATATATTTCCACTAAAAACAAATACTTTTTCTCTCTCCTTTTCAATATATATTACATTTTCTCTCATCCACTCACAACCACTTTCAATATATATTAAAAAAGTATAGGGGGTGAACAGTGTCCCCTCAAATATACAGATGAACAGTAACATTTTCCCTCTCCTTCACTCACAACCACTTTTTATACTTTTTATATTTTAAAAACCCCCTACACAGATTTTGGTGGTTTGGATGAGAATGCTCTAACATGCTAAAAAGATTGTATATTTTGGGTATACTATAGTCAATATTTGGGGCGTTCAAGAAAAACTATTAAAGGGTGCAATCATAAGTTATGCCAAAGTATAGGGAGTGTAAACAAACATTGCCCACCAATAAGTACCCCGTTTGTCAATCATATTGTCACAAGGTTCACAAAGTTCTCTCTTAAGATGGAAGTAAGTGGAGTGATAGTGATCATATTGGCATTGAGTGCATTCGGATTGTTTAATTGGTTGTGGCTAAAACCAAAGAGGATGGAAAAGTTTTTAAGAAAGCAAGGCCTCAAGGGAAGTTCATATAGATTCTTTTCGGGAGACTTGCAAGAGATTGTGAAGTTGGCTATAGAGGCCAAATCAAAGCCCATAAAACTAAACGACGATATCCTTCCTCGAGTCTTGCCATACGAGCATAAAGCGGTTACTGCTTATGGTACGATATAGTGATTGTTATACTATTTTGATACTTTTGTAGTGACGTGGATTTTGATATAGAATTGTGAACATATATATCTTCTTTTATTAACCCAAAAGATATCATTTGTTTTCTGTATAGGAAAAAACTTCTTCACCTGGATGGGTCCCACACCAGTTGTGCATTTTAGTGAACCAGCTTTGGTAAAGGAGATCTTGAGTAATGTCTATCAATTTCATAAGCCAAGTGGTGGAAACCCTTTAAGAAAATTGCTAGAAACAGGTCTAGCTAACAAAGATGCTGATCAATGGACCAAACACAGGAAAATCATGAATCCTGCTTTCCATGTTGAGAAGCTAAAGGTTTGTTCTTATTGTCTTAATTGTGGATATCCATAACAGCAAAAAAAAGTTAAATAAATCATCAAATAAATAATAATATTTTTCCTTTTAGCATATGGTGCCTGCATTTTATATGTGTACTGCTGAGATGATTAACAAATGGGAAGATATGTTAAAGACCCAAAGCTCTTGTGAGCTGAATATTGTGCCTCATTTTAAAAGACTCACGTGTGATGTAATTTCGCGTACTGCGTTCGGTAGCAGCTTCGAGGAAGGCAAAAGAATATTTGAACTACTAATAGAACAGGTAGAGTTGCTTGTCAAGACTAGGCAATCAATCTACATTCCTGGAACAAGGTGAGTATGATCTCTGTAACATAACTTCTTATTAGAGATTGTTGGTAATATAGAGGTGCAATTGAGGATCAAGATCAATAAACCTAATCAAATACATCTTCCTATATACATAAACCTATTTTACAATATTGTACTTAATATTTAGTTTAACTTCTGATAGAGATAAATGTGAAAACGGATAAAACTGTCATTTAAAATCCAAGGAAACCTAATCAAATACATCTTCCTATATACAAAAAGATAATCATATTTACTGGATTTTCAAATTTAATGAAAACCTTATTTTCAAGTTTGGGGCTGTTTGGTAGCCTCTTAATGACCATTCAGATGCTACCTCTTAATGGTTTAAAACCTCTGAATGAATAAGAGGTAACCTCAAGTCTGAATGGTTAAGAGGTAACCTCTGAATGGTAAATCATCACATATCACATTCTTCTACCTTCTCATTGGTAAAATTCTTAATGGTTCCATTAAGAGGTAGCCTCTTAATGACCATTCAGAGGCTACCAAACAGCCCCTTTATCTCTAATACTCTTAACTTGTTTTCTTCTCATAAATGGAGATAAAAAGATTAATACTTTATGTTCTGTTGTCTTAATGATATAAATATGACCACAAAAATTTCATTTCTGCTTGCAGTTTTTTACCAACAAAAAGAAATAACAGGATGAAGGAAATTGACCGTGAACTGAAGACATTAATAAGGAGTCACATAGACAATCGAATAATCGCAATGGAACGAGGGGAAGGTATGAAGGATGACTTGTTGGGCATACTACTGGATTCAAATTTTAAAGCAATAAAAGAACAAGGGAATAACAACTCTGGTTTAACTATCGATGAAATTATCGAAGAGTGTAAGTTTCTCTATGTTGGAGGACATGAGACCACACAAAATTTTCTTGTTTGGAGTATGGTGCTGTTGGCTCAACACACAGATTGGCAAGACAAGGCTAGAGATGAAGTTTCACAACTCATTGGGGATAACATACCAGACAAAGATGCGTTGAATCGTTTGAAAATCGTAAGTATTTTCATCATTTGTAAGATGTAGAACAAGGGGCAAGATGGTCCGCTCACCCCGCCATGGCAATTTATTTTTACTTTTATTTACAACTATATGAAAAAAAAATTTCTAAAAAAAACATGAAATTGACCCTTTAGATGTAGCCGATAGATAAGAAGTTCTGATTCTGACACCGTCGTGATATTGTCAACCTTTTCATCATTTGTCAATTTCGTTTGTTATAGTATTTTACTCGTTACGTGTTGCAGCTTGGCATGTTTATAAATGAGGTACTTAGACTTTACCCACCAGCTCCATTGACGCAACGCATGATACATCAAGAAACCAAATTAGGGGACATAACATTACCTGCTGGATCTATGTTACATTTGCATATTATGCTTTTGCACCATGACCGTGACATATGGGGTGACGATGTGAAGGAGTTCAAGCCCGAGAGATTTTCTGACGGTGTGTCGAAGGTGACTAAGGGTCAGGCATCATACGTTCCTTTTGGTGTGGGTCCACGTATATGTATTGCGCAAAATTCTACTTTAATGGAAGCAAAACTGGTACTCGCAATGATTCTAAAGCACTTTCGCTTGGAACTATCACCATCGTATTCGCATGCCCCGCACGTCTACATCACTCTTGAAGCTCAGCATGGAGCTCATTTGATACTACATAAACTTTAATTGATGTAAATGAAATGCATATGTTACCACTTTGCTTTGTTTATGCTGCACTCTAAAGTGTAATAAGTTGTCGCCTTTAATAAAAGTTATGTTTTCAATTGTTATAACCGAGATATTTTTTGGCTAAGTTCAAATTATAATTCTATTCCCCGTAATAAACTGTAACTAAGGTTTTATTTAGACTAAATTAAGCGGTCATCAAGTGACTCCTTCCTTAGCTAACAAAAATTACATCGTCGATCCCAAAAGTTTCAAAACTTTGTCATGGATATGATCGATATAATAAATATCGTTTTTAATTATCGTATTTTATGTGGTTTTCAGATGTTAAGACGTCTATTATAATTGGTCTAATACAACTACAGTACAAATGAATGAAATATTAATTAAGAAGTTTTCTAGAGCATGTTGCTAGGAGATAATTATTTTCCTAGAAAAACGATTAATTAAGAAGTTTTCTAAAGCATGTTGCTAGGAGATAATTATTTTCCTAGAAAAACGTAGCATGCATGCTATTTTTTACTTTTTATTCTAATTTATTTGAGGCTTCTCGAGATCACGGCATCGTAGCACCTACACTTGCGGTGGTGTCCCTGGTTCACCCTAGTAAGGTTTTAATTATCGTGCCATTTATGCTTTGGGTGTGGGGCGTGGGTTGGGGTGACAGATTGGGTTTAACGCTGGGCTACATCACACTGGCTAAGCGTTGGGCATGGTGTTACCCCTTTGGCGTAGAGATTGTGTCTAGCGTGGGCGGGAGGTTGGGTGACATGGCGGGCCATGGTTGGCTAGTATTAATGACCGTTTGGTTAGCCGTTGGCCAACGACTATTTAATAAAAATATTTTAATTATTTCCAAATATTTTAATTATTTCCTATATAAACCTTTTATTTCTTGCTATTTTTTCCATCCAAAAATAGAAAAACCACTATCAAATTCCAAATATATATATATATATATATAATGGATTCTTCAACTTCAAGATCCTCTTATATACCAAGCAGCTTCCAGCCTATTTCGTATAGTACCTGTCACTTAGCCTTTTGAAAATACGTCAGTTTACACTGGTAAATACAATTACCTGACACGTTATGAAAACCTTTCAAATTGGTTTAAGTGCACAAGGCACATGAAAATCTTTTATAACTTGTGACAATGAAGAATTTTAATCTTGTACACAGTTTTACATGTTTGTCAATACATACGGGGCCCAGTTTAGAAACCGAGACATGATTAACTGACTCGCCACTTATAAACCCACAAAGGAGTTATCCCCAACTTGTGGGTAAAAATATATTTTAGCATTTGCATCTGTCAGGTGTATGCCTACACCTCGTGCTTAGGTCGTGGCCATTAGTAACTTAAATGAGCCGAGGATATCCAGGATACGATCGTTAACCCCCAATGTTTAATTTATCAAACAAGACAGGTTAAAACGGGTTATGCAGATTTGATAGCCACAATCCGGCTAAGTGATCCCATACCCGACCAAGCGGTAATAATTTACCGTATCCTAAGCCCGTATAGGGAAAATAAGTTAAAAATATTTACCTGAGTTATAACTCGATTCAATGCAAGATTTAAATAACTCGGTCGTATAATTCACTAGACAAGTGTAGGTAGCTTTTACTGCAAGGCTCTAGTCTGGAATGATGGTAATATTAACCAATTACTATTTAAATCATAGACTTACACCGGCTAGCTTAAAGAATGAAAAATGGTACAATACACTAGATTAAGCGGAATAGAATGTAGTTTAAACCCAACAAGTATGAAGACTTGTATAATATGGGTAAACTAATTACATTCTGGAAATGAAAGTCAAAAGGATAAGGTTAAACCCGTTTCGGTAAACTTATGTAAACTAGTTACATAAGTCGAACCGAATGCGTATGAACATTAACGGGTAACCGGATGAGTCATATACAAGTTCCATATGTTATTATACTTTAAATAAGTTATGATATCAGTAGAATATCAACTTTCATGCCCGTTAAGGTTTTAAAATCATATTAAGCCTCATAGGGGCGTTTTGGTCATTTTATACGTTATAAAAGGAGCTTGAAAGTAAACTGATGTTATGGCCATAAAAATTCTGGAAAAATAGTTAAATTATGATATAATATCAGTAGGATATCAAATATATGTGTGGTTTATGCTTTAAGACCAAACTATGCACCGTAGGGGCATTTTGGTCACTTCACACATAGTTTTGAGAACTTATTTGGGATTCTTAGTTCATGACTTATAACTACTGTAAAAATATTTAAAATGGTTTATAAAATCAGTAGATAACAAGTCTTGGTTAATAAATATGGTTTAAAACCATACTATGCGCCTAAACGGCGTTAAAGTCATTAAATGACGATTTATATGATGGTTTAAGAAATCTGATGTTATGACCAGTTTTAAATAGTTAAAATATGTTATTTCTCATAAGATATCAGTAAGCAAAAGGTTTGGCATGAATATTATGCTTAAAAACCATTTTAAGTGCCATAAGGCCATTATTGTCATTTAAGGGCATTATATAAGAACTTGTGCATAAACTCAATATGTAATCTGACTTGACATCCCATATAATCCTAAATATGATATTACATCAGTATATAATGAGTCTTGCCAAAAAATAATGTTTAAAACTCATTTTAGATGTAAAAGGGCATTTTAGTCCTTTTAAAAGCATGATTGACGATTATATAAGTAAACTCTGTTTATGACCAGAATGTAAATGTCAAAATATGCTAAATATGTTTATTTAGCAGTACATAACTCATTTGCATGCTCATTTATATTTAAAACCTTATTTTTTTAACAAAAGGGGCATTTTATTCAACAATTAAGCATAATAACGGAACTTGCAATATAAACTCCGATTACTATATGACCAATATAATATAACCTCAGAGGGTTATACTATAATATAATATGGTCATAATGGAACCTAAAAACAGAATGAAACTAGTCTAATTCGGGTCAGAACTGAAAGTCAAAGTAGAAGTCAAACTTCACCACTTTCGTTGGCGAACCGACCCAAAACCTGGAATTGACGGACTGAACATGTTTATACATGTTCTAATAATTATTACCAAGTTATTAAAGTGATAAAACATGTTTTATAACACCTACATTATCAGATTTGAATTATTTTAAAAACAGGCCCGTTTGACTTTTTAAATTAATAACTTTGACCCGTCAATTGATCAAGCAAACGTGAGTCTTAGGAGGTGCCATTTTGAGGGATTAACACCTACCTAATTACGATCACGTAGCCACGTTCGCCTCGAAAAATGGCTGGACCATAATGGTCTAAGCCGAAAGTCAAAGTGTTTATCGAAAAACTTTGACTTTCGGCTTTTAAAAGCCTATAAAACGAAAAGTGGAGGCTAGGGACACTTACAAAGGGTCCTAGCTCGAAAACTTGACTAAGGTGTTGTCTCCTATCAGTTAGGAATGTCAAAGAGAACAAGAGAAATGAGAGGTGCAAGGATTCAAGGCTACCAAAGGCCTCTATTTATACTTGAAGATGACTTCCCAAGATCAGGCCAGGTGTTAGAGAGGTTCCAAGTTCACCCTAAGTGTCATAGCAGGTGTTAAAAACCATCAATGGATACATGGTTTTGATTTTAAGAGTAAAGGTGGTAAGAGTGGTGGCCAAGCATTCATAACCTGCAAGCTGGCAGGATGATTCTGTGCAAACAGGCCCGTCACGTCACGTGACGGGGATGGGGGTGGTGGTCACGCGACGCAAAGGCCTCCACCAGGTTTCATAATTTGTCAAATTTAGTCCCTAGTCCCTAAAACCTTTATATACTTCCATTTTTGACACAATTAGCCCCTATAAGCCATTATGAGTTTCATATTTGGTACTTTTGACCCATCAAGTTAGGTTGTAGGTATTCTCGGGAGTATAACCGAACATTATTAAGTTCCGGTTTCGTTAAAAGGTTACTCAAAGGTACAATTAAACATGTTGACGCTTTTCACCTTTCGATTCACAAGCTTATGATTCAAATCACAAATGGTTTCGTACGTCCAACATGTGGTCCGTTAAAGCATACGAATACCGTAAAAGGTCATTCAGAGGCTTATATCAAGCATGTTGACACTTTTAGTCCCTCCACATACATCTTCTCATTGTTTGGAAACAATAGTCCTTTGTAGTCAATGCTTGACTTAATTAGGGTTAAGGACACGTGTCAACACATCATTGGACATGATTTTGCGAGGTGTTACATCCTCACCCCTTTAAAAAAATCTCAACCTCGAGATTTACTAAAAAAGGTGGGGGTACTTCTGTCGCATAGTGGACTCGACCTCCCACGTATATTTGGGGCCTCTACGGGCATCCCATTTGACCTTTACTATAGGCACATTTTTCCTTCGGAGCTTCTTAACCTGTCTATCCTCGATCGATATTGGTTTTTCAACAAACCTTAGGTTTTCATCTATCTGCACGTCTTTATGTGACATTGCTAGCGATTCATTGGCTGTACATATCTTTAAATTGCAAATATGGAAAACTTTGGGAATTCCACTGAGCTCCTCAGGCAAGTTTAACTTATACGCTACATACCCGACACATTCGATGATTTCGAATGGTCCAACATACCTAGGGCTTAGCTTGCCCTTCTTGCCGAAACGCATCACTCCCTTCTAGGGTGATGCCTTCAGCAGAACTTTGTCCCCTACCTGGAAGTTAAAAGGTTTGCGCCTCATGTCAGCGTAGTTCTTTTGCCTAT
This sequence comes from Helianthus tuberosus, assembly GCA_030545235.1. Taxonomy (NCBI): domain Eukaryota; kingdom Viridiplantae; phylum Streptophyta; class Magnoliopsida; order Asterales; family Asteraceae; genus Helianthus; species Helianthus tuberosus. The sequence continues at coordinate 23,709 of JARYGA010059161.1, forward strand.
CTCTGGCGGATTTTCGACGATCATGGATTTGTGTAATCTTATCCGTCATCTCAAGGACTATCTCAGGTCCAGATAGATGGGCCTCCCCAACTTCTGCCCAACAGATGGACGTTCAACATTTTCTCCCATACAGGGCCTCGAAAGGCGCAGCCTTAATGCTTGTATGATAACTACTATTGTAGGAGATTTCAATTAGGGGAAGATGGTCATCCCAGCTACCACCTAAGTCAATTACACATGTTCGTAGCATGTCTTCCAATGTTTGAATAGTACGCTTACTCTGTCCATCATTTTGTGGATGGTAAGCCGTACTAAAGTTCAATCGAGTGCCTAATGATAGCTGGAAGCTTTGCCAGAAGTGAGAAGTGAGAAGTGTATCTTGTATCTCTATCGGATACAATAGATATTGGCATTCCATGTAGGGACACAATCTCGTCCACATACAATTTAACTAATTTATCGGAGCTATGCGTCTCCTTTATGGGCAAGAAATGTTCTGACTTAGTCAGCCTATCGACAATGACCCATATAGTATTGTTACCATGCTTGGTTTCCCACTTCCAAGTGGGTATTTCCAACTGTTGTAGTAGTCTCGACGGCTTTTGATGTTCGGCTTTAACCTTTGAACACGTTAGACACTTAGCTACATGGGTGGCTATGGATTTCTTCAAACCCATCCACCAATAATTTGATTTCAGGTCCTGATACATTTTGTCACCTCCAGGGTGAACTAAATATTTAGAGTTATGCACTTCCTGGAGGATTAGATCTCTAAGTCCTCCAAAGATCGGAACCTAGATTCGACCATTGACTCTAAGGATTCTATCGTTTCCAGGTGATAACTAATCAATAGTTCCACCTAATCCTTCACTTGGAAGGTTAGCTTCTAACATAGCTTCTTTCTGCGCATTTAACAGCTTTTCATTTAAGTTGTTCTTTAGTTCTATGCTTTTGGCGTTAATCCTTATCGGTTTAACCGTTTCTTTATGGATCAGAGCATCTACATTCGCTTTGACAGGATGGTAGCGAATCTCGCAATCGTAGTCATTCAACGTTTCCATCCATCGGCGTTGTCTCATATTCAGATCTTTCTGGTTGAACAATTGTTGGAGATTTTTGTGATCAGTGTATATACTACACTTTGTTCCGTACAGGTAATGTCTCCACAACTTCAGTGCAAATACAACGACACCCAATTCCAAGTCATGGGTGGTGTATATTTTTTTTCATGCACCTTTAGTTGTCGTGATGCATAGGCACACAACCCATGTGTAAGACCCTAACACGTTTTAATCGAAAAGACGCAATGGAAATACGTACCATAAAATTTCTTTCATTATAAATGTCTTAACTTACTTGAATGTTCATTTTAAAATAACTCTTTTACAATATTTGCACCCTTCGTACTCATTTACGAAATGAATGCATAACTTATGTTTGCTAATTTACATGCTCAAGCATTCCCGTACAATCTATCTCTTGACTCGGTCTTCGATCGCTACACCTCGTGATGATGATTCATAATTCTGTACAACCTGCACTCATAACATAACATCGTAGCGTTAGTACACATTTTATATAAACATGATTCATAGCCATGGAGCCTCGTTACGTTCTATCCTCGTATACTTTCCATTCCGTTATCTTTCTAAATACACACATTTCATCTGGGTGTCTAACTCTTGGTGAGACTTCAATAATGTACCTATATTATATTTCAATCTCAAGGCACACTATTAATAACTTTAATACTCAACGTATCGAAACCATGCATGCATATATACTTACATACTTACATACACCCCTACATACGTACGTACATTCCTACATCCCTACATACACGCATACATTCATACGTACTTTCATACATACATACATACATACATACATACATACATACATTCATACATACATACATACATACATACATACATACATACATACATACATACATACATACATACATACATACATACATACATACATACATACATACATACATACATACATACATACATACATACATACATACATACATACATACATACATACATACATACATACAAACAAACATACATACATACATACATACATACATACATACATACATACATACATACATACATACATACATACATACATACATACATACATACATACATACATACATACATACATACATACATACATACCTACCTACCTACCTACCTACCTACCTACCTACCTACCTACCTACCTACCTACCTACCTACATACATACATACATACATACATACATACATACATACATACATACATACATACATACATACATACATACATACATACATACATACATACATACATACATACATACATACATACATACATACATACATACATACATACATACATACATACATACATACATACATACATACATACATACGTTTATACGTAACTACATACATGCATACGTTTATTCGTAACTTCATACATATATACCTACATACATACATACATACACACCTACATACGTACGTACATACATACATTCAAACCTATCTACACGTTTATGTACAAGTTCTTGCATACCACTTCCATACAATTCTTGTTTACTTATTTGCATTTACTTATCATACTCATACACTACTTACATGGGGATTAAACTTGGATTTATAACCCAAAAACATCAAGGAAACAATCAAAATCAAGTTTGGGATGCCCGTCGTAGATCACGGTTAGTGTACCGAAGCTTACGGTACACCTGTCACACCCCAACCGATGGCGGAAACATCTGGGCATGGCACTGAGCGAAACAGACTGTCCAGAAGTTTCCATAACAATTATCATTACCAATTAATTTAAAGTAACATGTCCCATACCATGTCTTAAAAGGAAAATAAATTATTACAGACAAAATCTAGTCAAGTAGTTCTGTTCCGACAACTCAGATTTATACATAGTACAGACAACTATTTGTTGGTTTATAGTACTCTTTCCTAGCCTTGATTTCCAAGCAAATAGACGCCTTAAATGCCTGTCACATACGTTAAAATAAAAGTCAATACACATGGTGTAAAGGTGAGCATACAAGTTTGATACTAGCATATAGAGTTCAAATTCGTTTACGCATAACTAGCACGTACACATAGTGAAATGAAGCACGTTAGTTATCGACATAGATCCATCGATACCAATGACTGCGGGTTGACTACCTGAGGCAGTTCGCAATACATGATTACCACCGTAATCCATGCAAGTAATTGTCCTTAACAACCCCTGCGAACAGGTGCTGAGTCCAAACTAT
>JARYGA010059162.1:0-32791 GCA_030545235.1 Helianthus tuberosus
CATCAGCACCAGAGTAGTGAAAAGGTGTATCTTCTTCAGATATATCCGAACACTCTTCAACTTCAACATTATTGAAATTATCTGCTTCGTTTGCAAACTTAAACTCATATTCTCTTTCTGGCGATGGTGGAATCTCATCTTCTATATCAAACTTTAGATTCCCATCATCTATGCCTAATTCCTCTAACATCTCTTCTCTGGTCCTAGGTACCTCTAACTCCCCCTCAAATGCAGAATGCAAGTAAATGACTTTTGGTTGAGTTATGAATACCTGATCAGCGTGTTGTTTGCCAGAAGAAGAAGACTCCTGATGCTGATCCACCTGTTGTTCATTCAAGGAAGTCATCAAGCGTTTGTTTGACTGAAGGATTCACCACTAATAACCCTATTGCTCCTTGATCATCATCATCGTCATCATTCACAGGATCATAATTATCAATGTCGTCAAGCAACTGATTTAACTCCTCATCATCCAACTTCTCTTCTTCCTCTTCTTCTTTCTATTCTTTATAACAAAGTAGTTTCATATCAGCTTCTCTCACCTTCCCTTTTCGTTGTTCAACTTTCACCAAACGAATAATATCTTTCAAACTATAAGGTAGAGAGACTGATTCACCAATAAGGACAAAGCCTTGTTCTGGATCAACTTCCATGTCTTCCTCTTCATTCACCTCTGCATCTACCATTTCAACATCATTACCTTCAGGATGACTAGAAGAACCTGCAACCTCTTGAGTTTCAACTATCAACCTTTCTTCTTCTGAGTTGCTGCCTCAGCCAACTCCTTCTCCCTTTGAGCTCTTCGTTCTTCTACCCTTTGAATTTCTAAGTCATTATACATATCTTGGACGTTGATTCCAAGCTTGTGTTCCAACACAGTATACAACATGTTCAGCTGCTCGTCTTTAACAACTTTGTCAGCTCTCAAAGCTTCAATTTCCTGCTTTAACACCTTGTTTTCATTAGAAGACGTTTCATGAAGATCATCGATCATTTGATGCAGCGTCTTGTTCACTTCATTCATATTCTCATACTGAGTGTTGACTTCTTCAAACTCTTCAGTTATTCTTTCAATCACTTTAGCTTGTGCTGTAATAGTGTCATTCAAATCATCTATAATTTCAGCATGACTGTTGTAGGCTTTCTTCAACCCTTCATTCTTTGCTTTGACAGCTTTGAGTTCAGCTTCAACTTTTGCTTTTCCCTTCTCAAGACTTTTTACTTTATTTGTGAGAACTTTGATCTTTCCATCATGAAACATATCATAGTCACCTTCAGGAAGAAGATCATCTAGGAATTCACCATGAACCTTTGGAAAACCATCAAATGAATCAGAAGAAGTATCTTTCTTTGGCTATGACGTTTCTGGATCATCTTGAATGTGTATACTTGGATTCACTGGTGGTGGTGGTGGAGTAGACTCTCTTTCACCCGTGAATTGTACTTCATCATTATCATCAACTTTCTTCTCAACTCAAACATATTCTGGGCTTTCAGGCTTTTTCTTTTCAGCTTCTGGACTTTCTGTCATTTGAACCTCAGGTGCTTTAACACATTCAACTTCAACCTCTGGAATACTTTAAGCTTGTTGCACTTCTGGAGTTTGAATACCTTCAACTTCTGGAGCTTTACCACTCTGAACTTCAGGCATTGTTGCTGACCTCTTTCTAGCTCTGACATTCCTTGGAATAACACCTGTTTGAACTGCTTTACGCTTCTTGATAACTTTCTTTTTCTTCTCTTGAGGTGTAGGAATGTATGTGGAATCCTCTTCATCAGAATCTTTCTTTTTCTTCTGAGGCTTCACTTTCAACCTTATTTTTCCAACGCCAATCTTAGAAGTATCAATTTCTGGTTCAGTATCACTTGAGTCACTAACAGTTGCACTGGAGTCTGTGTGAGCAACTCCTTCAACTTCCTTTTCTTTCAATCTTTCAGCTTCAACGTTCTTTGCAGAAGTTTCAGCTTCCTTTGCAACTTTAGCTTCTTCATTCTTCTTTATGAACTCTTCAAGTGTTACTTTCATCAGATCAACACCTTCTTGAATTACATCTGCTGGAGGAATCACTGTCTCATCAACAAGTCTTGGTGGAGATTTCTTCTTTGCTGGCTCCTTTATAACAACTTTTGGCGCAACCACTTTGGGTGAAACTTTAGGAGTCCTTTTCTTCTTTCCATCTTTCACAAACCAATACCTCAGCTTCTTTTCATGCATCTCACTCAGTCTATCTGTTTCATCCTCTGAATTGCTATTCTCATGCCCCCAAGCATCATTCTCAGATGCCACATAGTTTCCATCTTTAATCTTACAAATCATTCCTTTCACTCTCGGCTCCTGATCCTCTTTCAGACCTTTATATAGATTTAATCTACTCAAAGTTTCACTTGTCATGTGATGCAATTTCAATTCATCAGCAGGATCTTTTGGAAGATCTAGCACTTGGTCATCTAACAGCATTTGCACAAACCTCGGGTACATTATGTACTTCTCACCCTTGATATTGTCAATCATGTGATTAAACAACACTTGTGAGATGTTGTAAGGCCTGTTGAGCACCAAACATGTGATAATATTCATGGTGTAGTCTGACGTCTCATCGTAAGCTCCCTTTCTGTGTGATAGAGCTTGTACTATACAATGAACCATAAACTTATAAGGCCTACAGAACTGGACTTCAGATATTTATCATTTACATGGCCCGTGTATCCCACTCTAAACCACAAACCCTTGCTCAACCTCTCTGGGATGATAGTAGGATCGTCATAACTATCTTTCAGATCTAATACCCTCCTAACGTCTGCCACTGTGAACTTAACCTCTACATCAATATCTTATCCGTTTTCATCTTTCTTTTGTACCGCAGAGTAAATTGTCTTTTCATTCTTGTCATATCTTACTGACTTCCAGAACATCCTAACTTCTGAATCATAAATCTTATGTTTCTCCGTCAATGCCTTTGCGATTCTACTTACCTTCAAGAATGGTACAATCTCTTTGAACGGTTCCATATTTGCATAATCTTCATCTAAAATACAGTAGATATTGTGATTTGGATGCCAATCTGTTGCTCTTGCCTGCAAAAAATATGAACATTAAAATCTGCACAAACTTCGAGACACAAAGTGAAAAGTGACAAGTTTTCAAAATTTTCAAAAAAATTTCTAACACTAGAAACCTTCACTCTATATAGTACTGATGGGTCGGATGGCCATCCGATCGGATATGAGACATCTCCTTTAAAGATCACATCAGACAAGACATGTGCATTTGGATCGGATGGCCATCCGATTGGATTGTCATTCGTTCCAAATGAATAATAATGCAGCACCTTTGAAAGATATATGGATGTGAGAATTTGGATCGGATGGTCATCCGATCGGATTCCCATTCGTTCCAATTCAGGTAAACACAATGACGAACAATCATAAGAAAATCCGATTGGATTGCCATTCGATCAGAATGACTAACAGTTAAACACAATTGAAAGTCAACATGTGAGAATGTGTTTTGGATTGGATGGCCCTCCGATTGGATGGTCATCCGATCGGATTGCCATTCGATTGAAAACATCATATCACTTAAAGCATGAATCAATTGAACCATTTGTAACACAAACACATAGAATGTTTTTCAAGCATAATGATGTGCACTGGATCGGATGGCCATCCGATCAGATTGCCATCCGATCGGATTGTCATTCGATCCAAGGCACCATGAAGAACAGTTTGAATCTCACATGAACATCAAAAATTTTGTTAACAATTTTCCAAAATTGAACACATTTTTATGTAGAGAATTTCCCGATTAACAAAACCCTCTGTTCAGATTTTCTCAAAACCTCCTGGTTTGGGTTTAATTTCAGTTTAAGTCCCTCGGCTGCCGACACCCCTAAATCACTCTAACTTCAAATCTATGATGTTTTGATCAAAATGCTGGCGAGCACATAGGTTTTATAAGAGTGTCGGATTCATGGCTAGTTTACATGTTGCAATACCTTATTATAAACCTTTCTTTGAAAAGTGCACAATATTGCAGCATAATTAACCATCTCAAATCAAGATGGTTATAACTTATAAAATCTCGTAGCCATGATTCTTAACCCAAAACATTTGTTTAATTAAATCAAATTGTAAATCATCTCGTTAATAAAACTCGTACGGTTTATATTATTAGAAAACATCGTTGTGTGACATCGTTTCGAAATCGTTTACTCAAGTGAACTAAATAACACCACGGTATGTAATATGATGAAAACACTTATATATAAGAAGTACCAGCGGCGTATCTACCATGCTTTCATCACATTACACCCGTCTCGTTATCTAAACACTAACTAAAAACCTATCGTTTATCCAACTCGTTTAACTTGTTCAAATCGTTTAACTCGTTTAAATTATTCCAAAATCGTTTAACTCGTTTAAGTCGTTTAAATCATCCTTATTTTAATTGTGAAACTACTTTTGGTCGTCTCGCTATTAACATCCAAACCTTCGTGACTCGACTATCTCGCTTCTCGCATTAACAAACCACCAAAGGGTAAGTTAACAATCACAGATTCAGTCGTTACCCACATAACTCCCACACATAACCATGGGTGCAGTCTGATAATGGGATTTGTCAGATCCTATGGTACCATAACTTAATACCGGTCAGCTTGATCAATGTTAATGAATGTCATTCGTTATGTAAATACGTCCAACAAGTTTGTTCACATTATCGAAATCGTTATTAATTTTGTATAAACCATATCAATCGTTTTTGAAACCATCGTTAAAACCTCGAAAACATTTAACACATATGAATCACCCCAAAACAATTGAAAACAGTAAAATAGGGGAACTATGTACTCACATTGAACTGCAAGTATCCTTGATCTAAAGAACTCAACGAAGCTCAGGCAAACCAAGGAAATCAAGTAGCACCTATTAATTGGATCTCTAGTAAATTAATCAACACCTAAATCGGAAGATCGGATAGAATGAGGTCTCGTAAACCAAATGAGTATTGGAACTCATGTGATATGGTTTAACGAAGCCTACATCCTAAAACGGAACCTAACCTAAGTGCTTTCGACCCGTTACGACACATTAAGGTAGCTTACGCTACTTTAACACGTCGTGCGCGTATAAGCGCGTTCGAGACGTCTAACTAGTCCTATGACAAGTATTATATGCCTAAACATGTTACATAATTAGTTTAAGTGGCAAAAGTTAAGTTACATATGCTTAATTACCAATTATGCATGAAAAGGGCATTTTGGTCATTTACCTAAGGCATATAAACTACCTGTCATACAACTAATTAACCTAAGTGACCATAAGGTATAACCTCGGAAGGTTATTCCCTATACAACTATGGTCACTAAAAATGCTTGGTCGGATCCTAAAGATCGACCAAACAGGTCTAGTTCGAAAGTCTAAGCAGTTGTTTAGACCGCTTGACTTACGACTCTACACAAGCACTAAACTAAAAGTGACGAGCTAAACATGTTAAAACATGTTTAGTTAATTTAGAAAACAGGTTCTGATATCAAAACAAAGTGTTTTGATACCCAAGAGTAGTTTGGTTACAAAATACGCATGAATACGTATTTTGACCGAAACTACGACTCGTCACTACGCCTAGTTGTAGGATCGGTTTAGACACCGTACAATTGCGTAACGAACGTTCGACGTGCGGAATCCGTGAACGTACGTGACCGAACACACAATAACGTACTAGAACCGTGATTCTATTGATATGATGTCGTGTACAAAGCCGTGAATCACGTAGAGAGACTTTCTCTCTCTAAGATTAGATCTCCTAAAACCACCAAATGAGCAAAAGTCTTCTAAACTATGACATAACTCTCTATTTATAGGCACAAGGAATATAAGGATTTCTCCTTATTTACAAGTTTGCCACCTTGCCCTTTCTAACTAGCTATAACAATATAAGCTTGATTCTTCGGTTTCTGCTACGGACTACATTGACGAAGGCGATAGACAGATAATGCACTAACAGACTCCCCCTTGGATATTTCCATAGTCAATCTCATAGCGTCTTGTCTTTCTCTCTTTCGAACAGAATCCCCGTGGATCTGTTTTCGAGCTTCCGTTGCTCCCCCTCTCGGTAGACTCTTTCTTCAGGCTCCCCCTTTCGTCAAGCTTCCGTGCTTTTGGGATCGACACCTGGATTTCCATATATAAGCTCCTCCAAAATATTTATCTGGCTTTTTTAATCCACGCTTCCTCTTGCGTTGAACTCGTATTCAGACTCCCCCTTAGACTCAGCTGTCGGGATCGTAGTCTGGCTTTCATCAGTTCACAAGTTCAGGATCAATTCCTCGCTTTGTTCTGCATCTGCTCAGGATTTGAAACCTGGTTAACCTGCAAATCCTCTACCTCAACATAAGTTTCACAAATTTATAACACTCAGATTTAAGAAACTTACTGGTAGAAATCATTCAATCATCAATCTATATAGTTACATCAAGTTCAAGTGAATGACCTTGATTAACTAACCACACAATCTTTCAAAACATTTGTATATAACATTCAAAGTTTTCAACATATTCTCCCAACCCTGTTCATCATGTTTAGCACTTCGAATTTTGAAAATCAACTCTTCAACATCAGTTGTCGAAAATCTTTTTGTATTTTCAAAATTTTATCCTAAAACACACTAAAATCTTTTTGGATTTTGAGTTTAAAGAAATGCAGTAAAGAAATATATACAGACAATATTTTTGTGAGTTTGTGTAAGAGGATCATATCAGTTTTTGAGACAAATCACTAGCATCGTTAAGCTTTAGACATTTTAAGTTCTAAACGATTCACGTTGATTGACGATATGTTTGTCCTCTTAAGCTCAATCAAAAAAACTTTCGAAATGCTTACCGATACGTTAAGGTATATTAATTTTGCACTAAATTCTTATGGACCCCACGATCTCAGCATATCCCCTCATCATGCAATACACTAACTCAAGTAATGCCTTTAAACTTTCATCAACTGTGATATGTGCGAAAACAAAGCAGAATGTTTAAACATTAACAATCAGGTCGATCTTTCGATATGCAGAGAAAGTCCAATGTTTAAACAAAATAAGAAAATAAAAATAAGTTGAAGTTGTTTAGGCTTTAACCACCAGGTCGATACTCCCGTATACGCAGAGGTGATCCAAAGCTTAAACGAAACACCAAAGAAAATAAAGCAGAACGTTTAGGCAATAACATCCAGTTCGATACTCACGTATACGCAGAGGATGTCCAATGCTTAAACAAAATAAAGAAATAAAACAAGTTTAAATCTTTGCAAAAAGAAATGCACAATCACAGTGACTTTTTCAGCAAAGTTGTGAAAGTTCACAAACTTAACCGGTTTTATGTCTTTCAACATTCAGCGATTACTGAGTAGGTACACAATCAAGAAGGACAAAACTAAGTACTATGCTTTCAACCATGTTTCCCACTAGAACTAGGCTTTTTCATTTAAGTTTGTATCGTTATCGCAAATCTACTAGTCTAGCTGAGCCTATCGTCACATCTTTAGTGAGACCGTTTATCACATTTGACATTTCATTTCTTTAGCATGCTGTGATAGTCCACTGATTTACTATCATTTCCTCTTTTTCACAACAAAACTCATTTTTGCTTTTTCAATGTTTTTGACATTTTCAAATTTTCTAATTTTTTTAAAATTTTTCTCCCCCTAAAATCAAAATATATTTCAATTTTGATTTTCAAGGAAAATTTGAAAATAAACTGTACAAGAAACGTGACAAACTGATATCAAATCGCTTCAATTCGCCATTCACTTGGCATAAACAATCAGAACTCCCCCTGATAACAAACTATTTTCCCATTATGATTTCAAAACACTTATGTTTGTTTTAATCAAAAATGGTTTTTCCGGAAAATAAGTTTTGTTTGTCTTTTCACAAACTCGGGGTTTCATCACCTTGTTCTTTTTCAACCATTTTGAAGAATTTAACATTTAAGACCCTTGTCAACAACAAACACTAGTAGAAAATCAAGTACAATTTAATGTCCCTGATTTACCTCTTGTAAGTCGAAATATCACAATTACCAACCTGTGAATTTCTCAAGAAAGATGCCGATACCTGTTCCACACTTACCAACCTGGGAACTCCGGCAAGTCAGGTTTTTTTCATTTGAAAAGATCTACCCCAGCCTGACCATTCTTGGGTTTGACAGTTTTTACCTCAACAGATGGCTCTTCTGGTTTTGACAAACCAGAATCATTGCCTAAACATGGCTTATCTGACTTTGAACAGTCAGATTCATTGCCAACACGCGGCTCCTTTGTTTTTGAAGAAACAAATTCATTGCCAGAAGATGGCTCTTTTGACTTTGACAAGTCAAATTCATCGCCAACCTTCATTGGTACCCAATTCTTACTAGATCTAGGTTTTCCAAATTTATTAGCCTGTGAAATGAATAAACTTTCACGGTCTCTTTTATATTCGAAAACCTTGATCAAGATTTTGTCTGAAAAATTAACTTTCTTGGATTGGTTATCATTTTGCTTAGTTAATTTTTCTTTCTTTAACTTCCTTTTCTCTTTCCCATTTGTCCTCAGATTTGTATCTGATGAATTCGTTTTGCTTGCCTTTGCAGTTGAGGAAAGCAATTCATCAGAACTTTTTCTCGGATTACCAGTTTTATCCGAGGACAAAATCCTTTCCAGATACTCTCTCGCCTTCTTCCTTTTCTTTCGCAGTCTGTCTTTCTGCCCCTGTGAAAGTTTCACTTTCTTTTCTTGAACTTTAGGTTCTTGAACCTTCTGTTCTTTGGGCTTGACACTGACTGATTTCTTTCCCATTTTCTGAGATTCCGCCCTCGATCTTCCCTTTGATCTCATTGGGCAATCTCTGGCAATGTGTCCTCTGATGTGGCATTCATAGCATCTTCTTGTTTCGAATCTCTGACTTTGGCAGTTAACAGCAATGTGTCCTTGATAGCCACAAGTGTAACACACTCTATTATCATACCTTTCACCACTTTCATACCACATACCGTCTTCATACCACACACTTAGATCAAAGCATTGATTTGCCTTGTGGTAGTCATTTCTCCTCTTGTATCCTTGATTTGGCATTTGAGCACTGTGGTCAAACCTGCACCACATATTACCAACTTTTTGTAAGTTTTTATTTTCAGATTTTTGTGATTTTTTATTGTGATTGGATGATTGATCTGATGAGCTTTTATTTTCTTTTTGAAAATTTCTCGATTTTTTATCGTTTTGTTTCTGTTCCACATTCTTCTTTACAGGTTTTTGCGTTGAGCATTCACCTTTCTCAGTAGAATGTAAAACAGTATTTTTAAACATTTCATTTAATTTCAAAAATGTTTTTCTTTTTTCTTCTTTTTCTTTTTCATCATCAGATATTTCATCACAATCTTCAATTTTGACTTTGTCAAAATTTGTGACATTGTCACTTATTGGAACAGAATTGATCGGTTTTGGACAGACATGTGATGTAGAATTCACAAAACCTTTCAATTTCTTTTCAAGATCATCAATTTTATTTCTTGCAATTTCAGCTTCATTTTCAAGCCGAATGATTTTCTGAAGATGAGAATTTATTTCAATTTGTTTTTCAAGATTATTCTGAAAAATAACAGATTTTTCATCTTCTAAAACTTTCATTTGACTTTGAAAATCTTTTTCAATCTTTAATTTTTCATTTTCAAAATCTTTTTCATTTTCTTTTAAATTTTTTATTTCCAATGTCAAACTGTCCAAACTACTCAACAGTTTGATATTTTCAGATTTCAGTTTTTCACAGTTCAAGCGCAACTCCAGAATCTGTTCATCATCAGCTTTCTTCTCATCTTTCAAAGCTTTGTTTTCCAATGTCAAACTTTCTGTATCCTTCAAGAGTTTGTCATTGTCAGCTTCAAATTTTTCACATTTAGAGCACCCAACTTCACATTTTGAAAGTTCATCCTTCTTTGATTCTTCATTCTTTGTCATTCCTTCTCTAATCTTTTTGATTAATTCAAGAAATTTAACCAAACTCATATTTTCTGTGTTTCTTTCTATTTCATCTATTAACTCTTTCTTTTTCTTTTTCTCTTCTTCATCTCCCCACCATTTTCTTTGCCAATAATCATCTTCCTTTTTATACTCTTGGATTATGGCTTCGATATCAAGAGTTTTATCATCAACTGCAATATTTCCGTATTCATCAAGATAACACTCTCTGTTCGGATCCCATCTATTTGCTCTTCTTGCTTCCAAATAGATACGAGATATTCTAATTATCTTGTTTTCAGCCAGCATTTTTCTGTAACTATATTTCTGCTCTTCAGTTCTATCGTCTTTCCACGGAATAGGTTCGTCGTTTTTCGCCATGATTTTATGTCCTTGAATTACCTCGAAATCAACTGCAAACAAACCAAACAAGCTATCAGTTCAAACAAACTGAATACGTAACAGTGTGTTTGTTGACGAAATAAATCTAAGACTCGTTGTCGAAGATTTGCGGATTCGTTCCAATGTTGTTGAAGTTAGATCACTGAATGAATGGGCCGAGAACAATGGACAATATACACACAATGAAAATTCAATCTAACTTTTTGAATTTTATAGAATTTCAACCCCACATGCAAACTGATATCTTCATATGCAATCTTTAAGTGAAATGGCCGACAAACTTAATGATCACATGCAATTGAAACACATGAAACCTTAAACGACAAAATACATGTAACCTGATAGGATTTAGATTGACGAAGGCGATAGACAGATAATGCACTAACACTAGTCAACGTGGTAATCAGTAGGTATAGTCACACAGGACTATAACCATTGTGATTACGCTCACGTTGCAAAGTTCAAACGAACTTTATGTTGACCATTGACTGGTCAAAGCTGAAAGTCAAAACACTGTTTGACTTTCATGCTTGAAATACATGAACAAGCATGAAGGAGACTTACAAAGGGTCCAAGCAAGGATGTTTTGATTCAAAATTACTCAAGTATGAGGTGTTAAACCTCAACTTAGAGCAGAAATTGAATCAAAGTGTGAAGAACCCAAATGAGAAACCTTGCTATTTATAGGAAGTTAGGATCAATTGGATCATTCCAAGTGTTAGGAGGGCGTAATCTTGGCCATACATGTGGGAACATGGTATTAGAATACAATGGGAGTCGAAAACCAGCTCCAGGCATTGCAAAAATTGCATAAACAACCTTGAATTTCGACCAGAATGCTGAATTTGAACTTTCTGTCTGATCTGGTGTCGTGCCCCATGTAAGGATAGTCCTCACCTTACGCGGCCCGCCTAGCATACTTTCCAGAAATGTCAAAACAGGTCCCTGCACTTGAGAAACTTGCATTTTGACGCATTTTTGACACGTTTAAGCCACGTTAACCCCATTTCAAGGCTCTAAAATGAAGTTAAAGTTTAGGGAACTCAAAAAATGCTCAAAAACATTTCGGATGTCGGCTCGTTTGGTCGTACGGTTGCATTATTCGGGTAATTACGACGGAAGTCGTAACGGACACAAAAACGATCCAAATTAACCGATGAATGGAATTTTATCATGCCAATCACTAAAATCAAATATTTTAATGATTACATAAACTTTTGGATGTCCGGACATATTCAGAACGTAAGATATGCGCGAAAATGCAAACTTATGCACTTTTTGACGCTTTTAGTCCCTATTGATCAAATGAGTTTATTTTTGCGCACCAAACACCTCAAAGCCTATATCTAAGCTATGTAAAGGATATTTAGGGCATGTTTAACTTATGATCAAGTTCCAAAACATTTTTTTAGTGAACAAATCGACATACTTTCGCAGTTTGACATAAATAGTCCCTGCGATCGAACAAACTTAATTTCAACACACCAAACCATGCAAAGCTTATTTCTAAATTATGTAAAGGTTATTTAAGGTATGTTAAGCCTATGTCACTATTCTGGAGTGTTTGTCATGTTAAACTGACTGCGTTTATGCATAAGTTTGCGTATAACCTTCCAGAAAGCGATTTAAAGCTTGAAATCGGAATCGAATCAAATCGTAAAATCATCAAACATAAATACACACATAATAACATCAAAACACATATAATAACACCAAAGCACATTGTTTTATTGATAATTGACATTATTTTACATTGTACATCGATTACAGAACACAGTTGTCACATTTCCCATATTGAAGGTTGAGTGTGCCAACAATCCTTTGTAACTTGGAAAGCAAGAAAGTGAAATCAGATCAATGAATGGTAGAGAGAGTTTGTGTGAGAGACGGAGGGCGGTTCGATCGAATGTGTTTGACTGAACCCTTTGACCCCCTTTTATACCTTTTGACCACCACTCGGATGGCCATCCGTTCCGATTGCCATCCGATCGGATTGTCATCCGATCCAAACTCACTTTTTTTTAAATTTTGACTTTTTCTCATTTTTCAAATTTTATCTGGTTTGGTCAGTTTTAGAAATCCACCTAAGTATCTAGGTCCAAATTAATGACCCTAGGTACTCAATTTGCCTACCAAGTCCAAGTTAATGACCTTGGTTGACCCAAAACGAAACAACTGACATTTTGTTCAAAAATTTTTAACACTTTTTCTGAAAATTGTACAAGTGTCAACTTAATGAACTTGTTTTGACTTTAAAGAACTTTTTTTTTCTTTCAAGATTAGCTCTCAACTCTGTTGTTCAGTCCAGAAACTTCCTGCTTTTCTACACTTCTGAGATTCTGAAGATCAGCTTTTCTACCTTGGTTTATCGAAAAACTAAAGCAGAATGTAAATTTTTTTGGGATTTTAAGAAAGTTTTAAAACATACTAAAATCTTTTTGGGTTTTAAGCTAAGCTGAAAATGAAATGCAGTAAAGTAAACAGTAAACTATTTACAAACATATTTTTGGTGAGCATGTTAGAAGATCATATCAGCTGCCGACAAGTTACAAGTACCGTTGAGCTTAATTTTCACACTAAGTATTAAACAGTTCACTTAGATTGTCGATATACTGATCCTTTTAAATTCTTACACAGACTTCAACTTATTTAGGATACGAATAGATGTCTTAAGTACATAACTTATTCGCGTGTCCCACCTCAGAATATACTCTCATATCCAGACTTCTATATTCAGTCTTACAGGTGAACGTACTCAAATGATATATGTAAAGGGTAGTGCGAGGCCATGAGAGCTCAGGTTAGAACTTCCGTTCAAACAGAGAGATGATGGCTCGACTTTCGATGTGTCCCTCTTGGGGATCTTTTCTTCAACAACACATGATTAGCATTTTGCAATGTTTATCATTTTTTTATGCTGAGGGGAGGCTTTAGAATTAAAGCAGTGCAGAGTATTATATGAGGACTAGGCTATTGCTTCAGCAAAATCAGAAGTCCTGGTATAATACCCCAGATACCATCAAGTACATAGACCTAGTATGTCAGAAATAGAAAATCTTTCAAACAAGATTTCAGGGGTTACCTATATATCCGAGAGATGTTCCCCACGAAATAAGCAAGAAATGATTTTTATGTTTATATCCTGAAAAAGTCTACTAAGTGTGTAAAAACCTATCGGCATATCATCAACGAGACCATTTAATGCCTTAAAACATTACATTTCTTTAGCATACCGTAACTGTCTAGCTGATGTACTATCATTTCCTCTTTTTACACAAAACTCTTTTTGGGTTTTCTATTGTTTTTGGTTTTAAAAAATTTCTCATGTTTTTGTATTTTTTTCATTTTTTTATTGTTTTTGAATTTTCTAAAATATATCAATCTCCCCCTAAATACGAAAACAACTAAAAAGTCGACAAACCAAAGCAGTCTGCTTTTCAACATCGTCTGCAGTGGTTTCCTCATCAACGCCAAGTAATTCCTCCGCCGCCGACAACAGCTTCATACCATTCAATTTTAATAGATACTGAAAACGTGATTTATCAAAAGCTTTGGTATGTAAGTCTGCCTTTTGTTCATCGGTATGGATTTTGTCTATTCGAATCAACTTCTTCTCAAAAAAATCTCGGATGAAGTGATGTCGAATTTCTATGTGTTTAGTTTTAGCGTGATGTACCAGATTTTTCGTTATGTTGATTGCAACCTCATTATCAACAAATATAGGAGAGGTAAGAAATTGCAAACCGTAATCGCACATCTGTTGCTGAATCCACAGGATCTGCGAGCAGCAGCTGCTGGCTGACACGTACTCTTCTTCACATGTCGAAAGAGAAATAGAGGTTTGTTTCTTACACTGCCAAGTGACCAAGCGAGGTCCGAAGAATTGGCATCCTGCAGTTGTTGATTTTGCATTGATTTTACAGCAACCGAAGTCAGAGTCTGAGTATCCTTCGAGCTTGAAGTCACCATCTTTGGGATACCACAACCCCAGGGTTGGAGTTCCTTTCAGGTAGCGTAGGATCCTTTTGACGGTGGACATGTGCGAGGCTCTAGGACTTGACTGATATCGGGCCGCGAGGCATGTCGGATACATTATATCAGGTCTGGATGTTGTCAAGTACATCAGCGAACCAATCATTGAGCGGTATAGCGTCCCGTTGACCTTCTCTCTGGTGAGATCAGGATGGATACCATGATTTGTTGCGAATAGGGTGGACATTGGCGCCGTCTCGAACATCCCAAATTTTTCCAGAACGTCGTAAACGTACTTCGTTTGATGTATGAAAGTTCCCTCAGGCATCTGGTCGACTTACAGCCCTAGGAAGAACTTCATCTCACCATTGACGACATCTCGAACTTCTGCTTCATCACTTGTTCAAACTCTTTTCAGAGTTCGTCGTTCGTTGACCCGAAAATAATGTCATCAACATATATTTGTACGATTAGCAGATGACCAGCGACTTCCTTAGTGAAGAGGGTAGCATCCACCTTTCCTCGGATAAAACCGTTGGCAAGAAAGTGTTGAGAGAGCGTCTCGTACCAGGCTCTCGGGGTCTTATGCAAACCATACAGTGCTTTATTCAAGAGGTGGACCTTGTCTTTGTGTATTGGGTCGGTAAAGCCCGGTGGCTGACCGATGTAGACCTCCTCTTTCACCTTTCCGTAAAGGAACGCCGACTTGACATCTAACTTGTATACTTTGAAACCTTTCCATGAGGCAAAAGCAAGGAATATTCTGATGGCTTCAAGTCGAGCAACCGGAGCGTAAACCTCAGTGAAGTCTATCCCTTCTTGCTGACTAAAACCTTGGACAACGAGTCGAGCTTTGTTTCTGACTATCACTCCTCGATCGTCTCTCTTGCATTTGAACACCCATTTCATGTTTATCTTTCTATGCCCGTCAGGAAGATCGACAAGTTTCCATACTCCTAACTTCTCAAATTGACTCAGCTCCTCTTGCGTAGCAATTACCCACGACTCCTCCGTCAGTGCTTCCTTATATGTTCGAGGTTCAATCTGCGAAATAAAGCAATTGAGTGAGAATTCAGTTTGTAATTGAGCAATTTTAGTATAAAAACATGTATGGCCATGGTCAATTTGGCTTCTTGTGCGAACTCCTGATTGTAGTTCTCCTATTATCAACTCCTCGGGGTGGTACGAAAGAGTCCTCGGCATAACTTCACCGGGAATGTTCACCTCACCTTCCAAATTTGTGACATTTTGGTCCACAACTTGTTCATCAACATGAACTGTCTGATCTGAAGATTGGATCTGCTCCCCCTCAGATTCTGAATCACCACGATCAAAGGTCGGGATAATGTCGGACTCTGAATCATCATCGTTAACTGTTGTCTGATTTTCTGGAGCAGGCTCACGTTCCAAAGTAGTCGGAGTTTGCTGAACATCATCATTTTCACCAGCATGACTTGGACCAGCTTCATTATCATTTGAAGTGTGTTGTTGATGTTTAGAAGACCTGGCTGGTAATCTACCTTGAGATGCTTCATAATCCCGTAATATATCTAATTCATCAAAGAACTCTGGCTCTTCCTCTAGATCAAATGAATCCTATAAGGCATCATAGTTGAATTGCCATGAGTCTGTGGGCTTCTCTGGAGGCATAGTGTAGCCTTGACATTCAACATGTTGTGCTTCGATGATCCTCCCGAGACTTGGAACAAAGACGCATCTTAGTGGACTGGAATAACCCACAAAGATGCCTTGCAAGCTCTTTGACCCAAACTTTCCGTCAGGATCTAGAACTGTGCAGGGAGACCCGAAACGACTCTAGATATTCAAGATTTGGCTTGCGATTGTTGATCAATTAGAAACACGTTTTGTTATGCTTCTTCACAGTTAGTACCCGGTTGAGTGTATAGCAAGCGGCAGATACAGCTTCTCCCCAGAAATTGATTGGTAACTTTGAATCAGCTAACATCGTTCGTGCCGTTTCGATCAGCATTCGATTCTTTCTTTCTGCAAATCCATTCTGTTGTGGAGTGTATGGTGCACTGAACTCTTGCAATATACCTCGTTAATCAAAGAATTCTTCCATTCTATTGTTTTTGAATTCCGTACCATTGTCACTTCTTAGTTTGCGAATGCTGGTTAGGTACAGATTCTCTATCTTTCTAAAAAGCTTCAGCAAACTATCAAATGTCTCGTCTTTCGACTTCAGGAACATCACCCATGAGAATCTCAAATAGTCATCAGTGACCATTAAACAATAAAGATCTCCAGTAACGCTCTTGACATTCACAGGACCGAAGAGATCCATGTGATGTCCTTCAAGTGGCTTCGAGACTGAGTTTATCTTTTTACTTGGATGGGATTTCTTGTGTTGCTTTCTTTTCAGACAGCTTATACATTCTCCCTCCAGATGAAAACTCTTCAAATGAACACCTATAACAAGATCGTTATGCACCAGGTGGTTCATCTTGCGTAGGTGAATATGGCCCATCTTTCGATGCCACAGCACTGACTCCTTTTCAGTAGCTTTTGATACGAAGCACTGAGGGTGACTCGTGGTATTCGTAGCAATGCTCATGTCCAATACGTACAGATCATTAACCCTTGGTGCTCGCATGATGATCCACTCCTCGGGAATAACAAATTCCGGCTTCAGAATCAGACATTCCTTGTAAGTGAAGTGAGTTGTGTACATTCTGTCACAGATTTGAGAAATGCTAAGCAAGTTGTTCTCCAGCTCTAGTATGTAGTTGACTCTTTCAAATGTAACAACACCGTTTGATAGCATGCCCTCCCTAATTATACGTCCTCCTTGATTTCCTGCGAAACCGACATAACCACCGTTGAAATCTCTAACATCGTATAACAGCGTCTTTCTCCCTGTCATGTGCCGGGATGCTCCACTATCCATAATCGACTTCGAGATAGATCTTGGGAGCTCCTGCACATTTCACAAACACTTAGTTAGATGTTGAAGCAACCCAAGCCTTCTTTGACTCGGGTAGCTTGACGTTAATGTGAGTTGTTGCAGTGTACAACGGTGGGAAGTTTTTGTTGTTCATTTTAAGACTCTCCTTAGATCCAACCTCAACCTCTTTGTATAAAAAGAATTCATTTTTCGGAGGTTGACCAGATGGTTGATCCTTCTTTTGAACATATTTCTTGCCTGGTGGGGTCAAAGAAGTTTGTTTATCAAGCTTTTGGTAAAAATCCAAAGGTACATACATCTTAACCGGTTTGGTTGAAGATGATTGTTTTGCAGTAATAGAAACCTTTGCTTTTGGATCACTAGATGTCTTAGCTTGAGATTTAGGCTTCCATGTTTGTTGTGGAGAAGCAACCCGTTTGTAAAATTGATCAGTTTTCTTTACCGGCTGGTTTACAGGTTCAGTTTTAACTTTAATGTTTTCATTTTTCAAAATCTTCTTCTCAACAAACATTTGCGCTTTGCCTTTGACATTATTTTTCTTTCTCGGATTCTCAGCAACCACAGACTTAGGTTTTGAGTTGGTGCACTTTCGTGCAATGTGACCAACTTCGTTGCATTTGAAGCAAGTGCGGGTGTCAGCTTCCCGACTTTTACCTTCAGTCTGAGGCTGTGAGGCCTTCTTTGCAAAAAATTCTTCATTCATTTTTGAAAAGATTTCCGATTCTTGCTCGAAAATTGAGCTTGAACTCTTAACAAAAACTTTCTTTTCAACAAACTTCTGTTTCTGAAAGTTCCTTTTTGGATAGTTCTTACCACCCTGATAACCACCCGACCATCTGTTTTGGTTGTTCTTGTTAAAACGTGGTGGTACCATAGGTTTCTTATAGTAAGATTTATCTCGTTCAAAGTTCAAAAATCTTTTGGAACTTTTTAACCCTTCAATTTCAGAAACATCAATTTCAACAAGTTTCAAACTTTCTTCGGCTTACCTACATTCACATTCTCAATCGGAAACTCAATATCTGAGTACAACTTATCAGAACCACACATCTTGTACATAACAAGAGTAGGTTCATCACTTGAGTTGTTCTGGGATTTTGGTTTCGGAATGTAGTTATTCAGAATACATTCTTCATCTTTAGTGGAATCACTGTCTGATTTTAACACATTCTCAACAACATTCTTTATGACTTTAGATTGAATACTATCTTCATCAGATTGTGAAGTGAATGTGACATCAATTGTTTCTAGCAATTTTTCAGCATTTGTTTTCTCACTTGTTTCAGATTCATTAACCAACACGGATTGTTTCTTTGAAAAATTCTTGAGTACAGGTGGTGGAACTTGATGATAACCCACCCCCGTTCCATCTGAGTAAACATCCTCACCAGTTTTGTTCTTCCCGATTGGTTTGGGAACGATGTGTTGAAGAACAAAGCTAGCGGAGTTATAACTATTCAATTTCAAATTTATTCTCTCATTTTCAATCTTAGCTTCTTGGAATTGAAGCTTTAGATTTGCCATCTCATCCAATTGCTGATTGATTTGTTTTTCCTTTGCCTGAAGAACTCCAGACAAATGAATGTTTTCTTTGTAAGTTTTACCATTTCGTTCATCTGAATCTTTTACTCTTCTTTTCAACTTGTCAAAATATTCAGAAATTTTTCTGTTTTCAAGAGTTAATTTTTCATTTTCTTTCTGAAAACGTTCAACATCACTTTTATCTTTTTCAATCTTTTCGGTTAATTCTTTGATTCTCCCACTTGAAGCATTAACCAGTTTATCTCGATTTAGAACTTCTTTATCAATCATACTGACTTTCTCAACCAGCTCTTGGATTCTTTTGTTTGTGAGATACGAGTGTGTGCTGCAGACTTTGCACTCTTTTGTGCAATTTCTGCAAACACTTTCTGTTTTAGCACAATCAGTCTTACCTGGTTCGTTTTTCGAACCACTAACACTGACCTTTCCTGATGACTCAGAACTAGAAGCAAACTTGGAATCTACCTCGAGTGCTTTGGCCATAAGAACTTGGTCTGCCATTTTCGTCAGATTTTTTGCTGTCATCTTCTTTGTAGTGTCGTGATCCCTTCGTCTATCTTTTTTGGTTCTAGGGACTTCAGGTATTCTTGACGTCTCTCCTCAATGAGCCTTTCTTTCTCGGCTCTCTTTGCATCGTCGATCTTAATCTGTTCTTCAACTGTCGGAATTGATTTCATGAGAGTTTTGACATCAACTGTTGATGGATCAATGCAAATGTTGCCTTTTGGATCTAGGTAACTGATGTGCGTAGTGCGTGATATAATTTTTATGTATATTTTAAGCCCTTTTTAACACTTTAGTCAAGTTTTAAATTTATAAAACACGATATTCTACTAACACTAAACACACATATAGGCAAGTGCACCCATCGTGAGCGTAGTATAGCGTTGGTAAGATACCGAGGTCATCCAAGGACACAAGAGCTTTTAGTACCGGTTTATCCTCAACGTCTAATCAAATCAAAAGTTTAGAAAAAGTTTTAAACATGAAAATAAAAACTAAAAATGCTGAAAAATAAAAATAAAAATAAAAACAGATAGACAAGTTGAATCACTTGGATCCGACTCGCCTTTCGTGTAACCTTCGATGATTTCCACACTTTTGCACTTTTTAAGAGATTATCTTAGTTATAGTAGTAGGCCCCTCTTTTGAAGGTGACGTTACCCTCAACCCAGTAGTTTGAGTCAGCAAGGATACAATCCTAAAGGGTTGGATTATTGAAAGATGATTAATTAAGTTATTAATGCGTAATGTGGTAGGCCCCTCTTTTGAAGGTGACGTTACCCTCGGCTAAGTGGTTTGAGTCAGCAGGGATACAATCCCAAGTAGTCGGGTTAATGTATTAATAGTAGTTTACATATGAGGGGATCAAGCCATTCGCACCCCCGCCATCCAATACCAGGGGGTATTGAAGGAGGTCCTAGTAAGCTTGACCCAGGTCCTTGCAGGATCTATACACTGAACAAGGCAAGAACCTTACCAAACCATTCCCTTAACCCCCGACCAGGTAGCCAACATATCTCTATATAGACCGTAGAGATATGAATGGTGTAAATCTTTTATTTTATATAGACAGTAAAATAATGCCAAGACACCACGGACAAATGATAAGGAAGTTTCACCTTCAACATAAGAAACTAGTTATTAAAGTCATTAATACAAAACCAAATAAAAAGTGCGAAAATATTAAAAAACAAAAGTATTACACTAAATGCTTATCTTCACCAAGTGATGTAAGAGGCTTAGGCAAACATGGCCTTTGATTGTCAAGAACTCTTACTATCAATCTTGGATCCCGAGACTACTACACACACTCTAAGATGGATGATGGATGATGGTGGTGGATGTGGGTTGTGATGGTGGTGGAGTGTGGGTGAAGTGGGAGAGAGGTGGTTTGCCAAGGGATGCCTCTGAAATAAACCAAGCACCTCTATTTATAGCCTGCACAGAAGCCCGGACACGGCCCCATGTCCATTGAGCACGGCGCCGTGTCCATCCACTTTCTCTTTCTTCATTAATTGCAATTTGTCTGCATTAGCTTCACACGCCCCAGTGTCCGCTGGGCACGGCCCCGTGTGCAGAAGCGTATCTGTACTATCAAGATTTGCTTGGATTCTGCGAATCTTAGCGTTGACCACGGCCGTGTTGAGCTGGGCACGCCCCCGTGCCGGGAAATAGAAGCTTCTATGCTTTGTCTTTTCTGCAGACACCTGGCCACGCCCCCGTGTCCGCTGGGCACGGGGCCATGCTCAGCCTTCTGTTTATTTGTTTTTGCTTAGGAAGATGCGGTCGAGGGGTCGGGCATGCCACGTTTATTCCTTTTCTTGTAATTATGTTAGATTTGGCTGCATTTTTGCTTCTTTTGTTCATTTACGCTCATTTAACCCAGAAAATACAAAAGGACGACAAAAGCACACTTTTTCCAACATTAGTACTTAAAAAGGGTTAGTTTTATGCCTCATTTTATGTAAATTATATGTTGCATTTTACACACATCAAATACCCCCACACTTGAATCTTTGCTTGTCCTTAAGCAAAACTCTATATAATGTGGCTTACACGCCCAAATGGTGTCACACCCCGACCGCGTAAAACAACAAATCGCGGCGGAATTGTCGGGGAGTGTTGTAACAGAATCATTGTTTCAAAACACACGGAAATTT
Organism: Helianthus tuberosus; assembly: GCA_030545235.1. Taxonomy (NCBI): domain Eukaryota; kingdom Viridiplantae; phylum Streptophyta; class Magnoliopsida; order Asterales; family Asteraceae; genus Helianthus; species Helianthus tuberosus. The sequence goes on from JARYGA010059162.1 coordinate 21,490, forward strand.
GAAGTTTCGTTTTATTAAACATTAAATATTTACATTGACTGGAAATCTAAATAAACAGGTTTATTAAGTTACTAAGGCCTCGTCCAGTCCTATGTGAGCATGCATCCTATTCGCAATCAACACTAAGCAACTTCACCTGAAACATATGTAAAAACAAAGTCAGCAAAGAAATGCTGGCGAGTACATAGTTTTTGTGTGAGTATCAGATTCATGGCTCGTTTGTATGTTGAAAACAACTTGTACAACTTCGTTAATTGATATTAGAAAACCTTGTTTTGTAAAATGTTTGTTTTGTAAATGAATAACCAAGTCAAAAGAGATTGGTCATAATTTATAAACCTCGATGCCATGAATCTTAACCCAAAACTTTTGTTTATGTAAACCAAATCATAAATCATTCTCGTAATAAAACTCGTATAGTTTATATCGTTTCGAGAACCTCGTTTGTGTGGCATCGCTTCCAATTGTTTACCCAAGTGAACTAAATAACGCCACGGTATGTAATATGATGAAAACATATATATATATATAGGAAGTATCAGCGGCGTATCCACCATGCTTTCATCACATTACACCCGTCCCGTTATCTAAACACTAACCGAAGACCAATCATTTACCCACATCGTTAAATTCGTTAATAATCGCTTTAGTCGTTTAAATCATTCTCGTTTTTGATTCGTGAAAATACTTTTGGTCGTCTCGCTAATAACATTCAAACCTTTGTGACTCGTCTATTGTTCAACTCGTTTTCGCATTAACAAACCTCCAAAGGGTAAGTTAACAATCATCAGATTCAGTCGTTACCCACCTAACCCACACATAACCATGGATGCGGTCTGATAACGGGATTTGTCAGATCCTATGGTACCATAACCTAATACTGGTCGGTTTGGCCGAAATTAATGAATGTCATTCGTTATGTAATTACAACCAACAAGCTCGTTCACATTATCGAAATCGTTATTAGTTTAGTATGAACCATCTCAATCGTTTTGAAACCATCGTCAAAATATCGAAATCGTTTTGATACATATGAATCACCCCAAAACAATCGAAAACAGTAAAAGAGGTGATCTATGTACTCACCTTCGGGTGCGTTTTTAAATGTTAACACAATCCCTCAAATTTTTTATCCGCCCTAAATTAAATAAGAATGATTTTTAATAATCAAAAACCACACTTTGACATGCAAAATACTACTTATGTCATTTCTGTTTTAATATATATGAAACTGGACTGTTTTCGGACATTTAAATAAAATGGTTAACTTATTCCAAAAATTCCCAAATTTTTACAGAACGTCTTGCACAAACCAAATATTATTGTGTAAAAATATCGGGGTCTAGTTCATTACCAATATTTTATAAAAATTCATTTTCCCGACTGCAATCAGATTTATTACTTTCTGATCACAGTCTACGGAATAATTCACTAAAAATTAATCGTAAGTCCGATTGACGAAATTCCAGTTGGATGATCACGGCGACAACAGTGACCATCTACAGTATAAATTTCATGATCTATCCCTACATAGGATTCAAGTTATGACTGAAAACAGGACGCATATTTTCAGCAGAAAAGTTCAGCTCTAGCTGCTGTTACAAAATGGTACTTTAAAAATAGTAAACGAAGTCCAAAAATTATGATTCTAGTGCCATTAGAACCGTATTTCATAATATATAAATCCAGACTTCAGAAAATATATTTTTCGTTAAGATACGGTCTGGTTACAGCCAGTTAAAGGTGGCTGGAAATGCCAATCAGCAAGTTGTTTTCAGTCTTTTAACATGATAAAGTGTGTTTGATTGATTCCGTTAACATGTTTAGCGATCACAACAATACTTACAGCAGATTATCACTTTTATATTTCAGATTTATCATGCATTAACATATTTCATCATCATTTTTAACACTACTTTACCATATGTTAGATGATGTTCAAGATTTGTTTATGTTCATTAGAGTTCTACCTTTTTGATCTTTAAACATCATTAACCACTCAACAATCATGTAAAATGCAAGGATCTAAGTGCTTACCACTAGCACAAGGCTAGGAGAGTTCGAGTGTAGAAAAGTGGTGGATAAAAGAAAATGAGAGCGGTCCTTGAGCTTCCGAGTGCACCAAGCTTACTTGTTCGGTCTCTAGCACCTTTGTGTATGTATGGTTTGCTAGAAAAAGGCTTGAAGGTGGTTGTATGGTGGTGTGGTGGTGGCTGCCGAAAATGAGGATGGAGGGAGGAAGGAGAGCTTTGTTGTTGAAGTGTTTTGATGAAATGAGCTCAAGTTCTAGGGTGTAAATTTATAAACCAAGTTTTACTATTATCCAACATACAACATGTTCCAAGATCCAACAACAATAGCATTTTAATATTCAAAAGAAATGGGGGGTTGTCCAACCCCATTGTAACCGTCCCTAGAGTGGGGGGGGCGGGGGGTGGGGGGTCTTGTTGAGTTTCAATTACATAGTTACTAATCTAGTTAGGATTAGTATGTTTAGTTAGAATATTAAAGTGTGTGTAATCATATAAAGTGGGTTAGGGTATTCGGGGACACTAACTAGCTCAGAAAAGTAAGAACAGTATGTTTGACAATACTTTTGTGTTCCGGGTAACATCCGGTTGTTCGGTTAAACACCGTTCCGTTAAAGTGTTTAATTATGTACCGGGTATTTTATCTAGCGTTCAAATCCCGATTTATGGCGTTCTAAATTATTTTTATTATTCTATAAAAATAACTTGCCAAAATATTACTGAAATAAATTTCAGTTGTCAAGACTGGCTACGTTATCTGTGTGTTGCAGTAGGAGCACTGTGTCGTGCAGAAACACACGGTACGCGCTTAAACTTGAAAAATAACGTTTTTAAGCGTTTTAATTTATTTTTCAACACGAACCTGATTAAAATAAGATTTCAATCATAACAGAATATTTTCAGGATTTAAATATTATCCGGGCGGTCACCAACGTTCGTTTCGCAGTTTCGTCGTAAATAGTTCTTTAGTTCAAATAAGCATGTTTTCGCCATACCGAATCTTTCGAAACTTATTTCTAAGTTATGTAAGGGGTATTTAGGGTATGTTTGGCTTACGTCACAGTTCCGGAGTGTATGTCGCGTTAAACTGATTGCGTTTAAGCACCAGTTTGCGTATAACCTTCCAGAAAGTGATTTAAAGCTTGAAATCGTATCGAATCAAATTGTAAAATCATTAAACAAAATTGCACACATAATAACACCAAAACACATATAATAACACCAAAGCACATTGTTTTATTGATAACTGACATTGTTTTTCATTATACGGTGCTTACAGAACACAGTTGTCACAGTCTCCCCTACTTTAGGAAATTTCATCCCGAAATTTTATTTAGGGGAAACTTGTGAAAGCTTGAAACATGAAGTCGAAAAGATAAAACAACACCGGTTAGAGTTCCGAACTTCTAGTAACTTTAAATAACATTATGCTTGCAAGGTAAGAGGGACACTTATATACAAGTATATGAAGCGTCATTGGTGCGTCCACCGTACCTCCATTACATTGTTCACGTTTTGTTATTGTTGTCACTATTGGTTCTTACACATGATAAATCTTACTGTGGTTTCCGTGCACTGAATTTTTATAATTATGTACGCGTCCATAATTACGTAATTTCTTGCATAGTCCACACAGTGCATTTAATAATGTGTAGGGGAAAAACCAAATGAATGAACCTGTGATGAGTGTGACTAGACCACCATAGGGTCCTTTCAGCTGTAACATCACATGCCACTCTTAACCAGATTCTGAATCAATCTTTAACTAGACCACTCAAGGGTCTATTTTCGAATCATGGAATGGTACTATATAACCCAAGGGTCTTAACTACCACGTAGAAGCCCATTAAGGATTTAAGATAGTACCTTTTTGAATATCCTATTATGAATCCCTCATATGAGGATATGGAAGATTCTATGAGGATTTGGATAACGAAAATTGGATCACATAATAAAAGAGAACACCTAAACACATAATCACATTAATCGTTTAACTTGACCTTTAATTTGTTATTTTTGGACACGGGTATTTAAAGCATGCCAGGAATCCAATCCGTGGATTTCATTTGACACTTTAAATATTATCAAGAATCTAACTATGAAGATAGGAAGATCTTAATAGGAATTCAGTTTGTCCTTATTGAGTTGTAATGTACATATTAAGGTGTACAAGGAATCCAATCAGGGCTCCGATTTGGGCGATAATCACCCATAAGGATTCTTAAAATAGAGCAACCCATCGCCCCTCCGTTTCGAGTTCAAGCTCGTGTCGAAGTAGTAGCTCATATTTCAATAAGCCTTCGTTTACACAAAATTGTTGTTCTTGAAGGACACGAGATTGAATATCAGATAGAGTTTGAACAGGATGAAGCTTGACTCGTTCCTTTCGACTAAGCGCATCGGCTACGACATTCACCTTACCAGGATGGTAGCGGATCTCACAATCATAATCGTTTAAGAGTTCGACCCAACGTCGTTGCCTCATGTTCAGCTCCTTCTGATTGAGAATATGCTGGAGACTTTTGTGGTCTGTGAAACCCATGCACTTTGTTTCATAGAGGTAGTGTCTCCAGATTGTTAGCGCAAAAACCACAACTCCTAACTCAAGATCGTGAGTTGTATAGTTCTTCTCATGAATTTTCAGCTGTCTAGACGCATAAGCTATGACCTTACCTCATTGCATAAGAACGCAACCAAGGCCTAGATTTGACGCGTCATAAAAGACAACGAAATCATCGTTTCCCTCAGGTAGAGATAAAATTGGAGCATCACAGAGTTTCCGTTTCAGCGTTTGGAACGCTTCTTCTTGCTTAAGTCCCCACTCAAAAGGCTTATTTTTCTGAGTCAAAGCAGTGAGTGGAACCGCGATCTTCGAGAAATTAGAAATAAATCATCGATAATAACCAGCAAGACCAAGAAAAGAACGAACTTCTGTAGGCGTCGTTGGTGTATTCCAATCCTTAATTGCAACAATCTTGGATGGAACTACATGAATACCCTGCTCATTGACAATATGACCCAAGAACTGAACTTCTTTAAGCCAGAACTCATACTTGTAGAATTTAGCAAAAAGTTGTTCCTTCTTTAGGAGTTCCAATGTCAAACGAAGGTGTTGCTCGTGATCGGCTTGAGACTTTGAATAAATGAGAATATCGTCGATGAACACAATAATGAACTTGTCTAAATAAGGTTTACAAACCCTATTCATTAAGTCCATGAAGATAGCTGGGGCATTCGTCAAACCAAAAGGCATGACAGTGAACTCGTAATGCTCATATCTTGTACGGAATGCAGTTTTGGGAAAATCTTCTTCGAGTACACGAAGTTGATGATACCCAGATCGTAGGTCGATCTTGGAAAAGCATGCAGCTCCTTGCAGCTGGTCGAAGAGATCATCAATTCTAGGTAAGGGATATTGATTCTTGATGGTAAGCTTATTAAGCTCACGATAATCGATACACATTCGAAAAGATCCATCTTTCTTTTTCAAAGAGGACAGGAGCTCCCCAGGGCGAATAGCTCGGTCGGATGAATCCTTTATCAGACAACTCTTGAAGCTGTTTCGATAACTCTTGCATCTCCGATGGTGCAAGACGATAAGGCGCTTTCGCAACCGGGTTGGCATTGGGTACAAGGTCAATATGAAACTCTACTTGACGAACTGGAGGCAAACCAGGCAGTTCATCGGGAAACACCTCTGGATAATCCCGAACAATCGGAATATCCTGAATACTCTTGCTCTTGTCTTTCTCCTCGGTGACATGTGCCAGGAAAGCAACATATCCTTTTCGCAAATAACTTTGGGCCTTTGTACATGACATAAGCTTCTCTACACCAGATGGCTTCTCTCCACGAACTTCCAGAATATCCCCAGACGGAAGAGGAATACGTACAATCTTATCAAAACAAACCACCTCAGCGTGATGTTTGGTTAACCAATCCATCCTTATGATAATGTCAAAACTCTCAAGTTGCATCGGTGTGAGGTCAAAAGGAAAAAAAAGATGATTACTCAAATTGCCACTTCGTTTCTTAGAATGAAACAAGCACTTAGAATTTTCGAGGGAATCATGAGCGATCGTATGAACGAGAGAACTACCAATACGGTTCTTTGGTGTAGGTATCGTAGGGGTATGCCATACACACATACAACTATATTTGTACATCAGAATTGCAAAATAAAGATTTATTTATGAACAAAAATCGATTGTTTCCGAGTTCAAAGGAAAACACTAGAAACATAAACATAAGATTCGGACTATTCATAGCAGCAGCTTTTTCTAATCGGCCAAATGCTCATCCATGGGTCGGATTTGCATTGACAAACTTTGGGCATTTGTACCTGAAATGACCCATTTCGCCACAGTTGTAGCAAGTACCAGGCGGAATACGAGCTCGTGCTGGATTTGCTTGAACAGCAGTAGGATCTGCAACAGTTTTATTCTGGATCGTAAAACGGCATGTTTTGACCAAATGTCCCCATCGTCCACAGTGGGTACATTTGAAACATGGTGTTTGATCTGGATGATGGCCATTGCATTGATTGCAGAAAGGAGCAGTTCCTAAGTACGGCTTCTTGACTGGTGGTGCTGCCACCTGGCTAGTTTTTGCTTGATTTGGTGCAACGGGTACGGGATCCTTTGGAGCTTTACGCTTCTTTGACTTTTTCGATGGCTCGGCTTCTGCTTCTTTCGATGCTTCTTGGGTGGCTTCGTTATTGAGGCGAGACATGGCGATACCTAATTCCATAGTCTTCAGGATTACTTCGCCTATTCGCTGGGCAAATTTGGCAGTTTGCTCGTGTCACACCCTGGCTTTGCGGAAGCGTGGTTAATTTGGTGTGACTTCTTAATACCATAGCTTAACCATAACAAAGCTATATGAAATAAAACCATGCAAGATCATCCATTCGATTAAGTTTTAAAAGCCAAATACAATAACATTGTCTTAACGGAAACACATCCTAACGACATAAACATTGTTCAACAAACACAACATAACATGACATAAACACAGTTTAAGGACTGTGACTTGTCCAGGAAAGAGTCACATTCCCCAAACCCGGATGACCTCGTAACTAGTGCAGCGGGAAAACGTGTCATACCGCGCCAGATCCTTTAATTCCCTGAAATACATGTAAGTTGAAAAATCAACAATAATGTTGAGCGAGTTCATGTGTAAGTGAGTAAATAAACCTTTGTAAGTATAAAAATCCTGGTATGTAGCACATAAGGGAATTGAGATCACCAATGGTTTGCAAGGCCACTGATATGTATGAAGTGCAAGTAGGGAGACTCAAACCTAGCAGATTTATGCGTCGGGCACAAAGTCACCCCGAGGTCCGTTTCTAGTTTGGCCTGGGGCTGGGTTCGCTACACCCAGATAGATCTACCGCTCATGTCCCTCGGTCCTACCATGAGGACTAATGGCCTCATGTTGCTCCTACCCACTCACATGATCTAAGTAGTAAACCTCCTTACGCTAACCATACCATGTATAAAGTACTTGTAATCAAAGTAACATGTATTTCACCCCCGTAGTTTAGAAAACTGAAAACAGTTAAGAGAAAAGGGGGACATGAACTCACAGTGGTGCGTCTCTACCAAGTATACCTCCAAATCAAGCAGCTGTGTGACGACCTACACGTACTAACTCTATTAGACGGACGGCCGTGCCTTAGCTTTAAGGTTTAAGTTTTCGGGAAATAGTTAGACAACTATTTCGTGTTTACATTCTGTATACTTGGTAATCATTTTCCTTCCCAAGGATGGGGGATTTAATACATGTGTGTTCGTATAATTTCGAAATATATTATTAAGTCTCACTTAAAATATACTTTATTTCTAATCCCAAATATAAATATTCTTCTCAAAAATATTATATTTTCTATTACACATAATTTTCCCCAAAATAATACTTTAAAAAAAATACGCGTTCATGAATATTTCCTTAAAATGTGTAAGTTACGTTTTAACGATCGAGTGGTAATAATAATTACCGGTGTAACTTATATATTTATCGTGAAAGCGCTCGTATTATTTTGGATTCGTTAACATTCGATAATATTATTTTTACCCTAAAAATAATATTTATGTATCTTCGCAAATAATGACAAGTAACGTTGTAAAAAAAAATATATTTACTAAATATATTTATCACGTTTAATTTTTGTGAAAATCCCACCTCCGATATTTTGTAAATAAAGTCGTGGCGAAACTAATATTTTGAAAACATGTCGAGAAGTATTTCTAACACTTATAGTGAAAATAATTCTAAGTGTTAGGTTTTTAGAAAAATTTCGCCAGAGTTTCCTCTGTAACTGGAGGTGGCCACGCTCTCAAGCGTATCATTTTCTTTTATAAATCAACCCAACAATCTCCTTATTTAACCAAAACAATGTTCAAGACAACAAACTAGTCAACAAATATATATAAGTCGCAAAATCACATGAACTTGTGGTTTTCTAATATTATGAAGTAAATCCCATTACTTTTAGTGGATCTCTATATAAATCCATCCGATTTTGTAAAAACCTCGTTCTTTTTAGAGAAATTCCGTTTTTTACAACTTCTCGTCATCTTTTACAAAAATAGTTATTTTGTCGAAACTTTGTGCTACACAAGTGTTTACACACTTGTGTGTTCTAAAAATCATTTTTTGTTAGTGTAAGATCCGTCTTTAGAAAACATAATTTCTTTGATACTTGGTTCTTTGAAAATACCGCTTGTAGATCCGTAGATCTACTAGTTTTAAACACTATTTCACAAGCTAAATCGCTTTTACACAAGTTTATGATTCGTGTGTGGTAGAGTTTCATCCTTTGACCCTTGTTACTTCCAAAACAACCTTATGTCATGATCCAAGATCATGACCAATCCGGGTTAAACGATGATCCGAGCTACCACAACATAGATCGGGTCCAAATAACTACACAAATCAAATACTACAAGTTTTACACAACAAACAAGCTTTTAACCATCACTTTTAGTGTTTTTAGTAGACTTTCATGTTTCAACTTGCATGTTTACGAGTTTTAACCGTTACAAATCATTTTAACCACTTCAAAATAGTTCGAGAGGGTGATTATAGCAACTTACTACTAGCTCGAAGCTAGGGGAGAATCTAGACGCAAAATGAGAGGATAAAAGCAATAGAGTGAGGTCCTTCGCCTTCCGAATGCACCAAGCCTTCTTATCCGCGATCCTTAACGCTTGTATGGACTTGGAATGTGAAGATCAAAATCGAAATGTGGAGGAATGATATAGGGGGTGTTCGGCCGAAGCCTTTGAGAGAGAGAGAGGAAGTGTTTGGTGAATGCTAAGTGGTGAATGATCAAGTGTGTAATCTCTAGCTCTTATAGACAAACTTAAGTTCTTTAACCATTGGATTTCATGTCACTTTGATATTAAACAAATGTAATAAAATAATCAAGAAGGACAAAAGGATGTCCCCCCTCTTGGGGACGATTTGTAAAGGGGGGGGGGGGTAGTTTGGTTCAAATCCAACTAAACATTAGTTAATAGTTAGGTTAATCTAGTTAAGTTTAGTGATTAACCCGGTTAGTAGTGTGTTGTGCTTTATTGCGGGTGTTTGGGTATTCAGGGACCCTAACTGGCTCAGAAAAAGATAAGTAATGTTATTAACAATATTTTCATGTTCCGGGTATAGTCCGGTTGTTCGGTTGGATAGTAATCCGTTAAAGCGTTAAACAAGCTTTAAAGTGTCGTTAATACCCTTTTTAGTGACACAACTTATTCCTCCAAAGTGTCGGGAATATTTTCCTCATGTTTTGGCACTTTATTAGCTAGCTAAAAGCTGGATTGTTTATTAAAGTGCTGAGTTTTTGTGCTTAGAGCACGTTTTAGGCACATCCAGTCATTGTAACTTATTCCTAGAGACGCAGTTCTACAACCCTTGTATCCCTACACTCACCACTAGTGTAGTAAAATATTTCTGGCTCATACAGGCCTTAGAGGCAGTGTCTGCCTGATGCTGGCTTTATCAGCATGTTCAATAGGTTATCCGTTTATAGTGCTACTGTGCTTTTTGTGCATCATGTTTGTCACTAAGGTTCAGCATGTAAATAATGTAGTGACGGTAAGTAAAGTATGATGCAGGTATATGCATGTATCAGAAATCAAGTAGCAGTTCATCAGTAATTTCAAACAAGCACAGTAATTAAGCAGTAATTAATTATTAATTAAGTCGTACGGATACCTGGTTTAGTGAGGGTTGTCACATTCTCCCCCCGTTGGAAAAATTTCGTCTCGAAATTTTAAGTTCTGCTTGTAGATGCAGGGTTCTTAGGAAATAGGTGGGGGTATTTCTCTTTCATCCGGTCCTCACGCTCCCAGGTGTATTCAGGACCATGTCTGGCATTCCAACGAACTTTGACGAGCTTGACACTGCTCCGGCGGGTCTTGTTTACTTTCCAATCCGTAACCTCAACCGGTTCTTCAACGAAATGGAGCGTGTCGTCAACATGAATCTCGTCGATGGGAATGGCAATGGTATCTTGAGTTGGACTTTTCTTCAGGTTGGATACATGAAATGTATCGTGAACTCCATTCAGCTCGGCAGGTAAGTCCAGCTTGTATGCTACTAGTCCTATTCTTTCCAAAACTCTGAAAGGACCAATGTAGCACGGATTTAACTTTCCACGCTTTCCGAAGCGTGCCACACCCTTCCAGGGTGAAACTTTCAATAAAACCATATCTCCAACTTGGAATTCCAAGTGTTTCCGGTTTGGATCTGCATAGGCTTTCTGTCTTTCACGAGCTGCTTCGATGCGTTTTCGGATCTGCGCAATCTTGTATGTCGTCTCTTGGACGATTTCGGGACCAACAAGCTGTCTATCACCTGCGTCAGCCCAACATAGGGGTGATCGACACTTGCGTCCGTAAAGAGCTTCGAATGGCGCGACACCAATACTGGTGTGGTAGCTGTTGTTGTATGAAAATTCGACCAAAGGCAAATGCTTATCCCAGCTACCGCCCAAATCCATAACACACGCTCTCAGCATGTCTTCCAAAGTCTGTATCGTTCGCTCGCTTTGACCGTCAGTTTGCGGATGAAACGCAGTGCTCAGATTTAATTGTGAGCCAAAAGCTTCTTGGAAGGATTGCCATATCCTTGACACAAACCTTCCGTCTCTATCAGAGATGATCGAGAGAGGAACTCCATGACGTGCGACGATCTCTCTCATGTAAATTTAAGCCAATTTGCTAGTGTTATCCTTCTCTTTGATTGGCAGAAAGTGTGCGGACTTTGTT
>JARYGA010059163.1:0-13658 GCA_030545235.1 Helianthus tuberosus
CCGGGTTCCCAGGAACCCAGTCTTTTCGAAAAAAAACGTTTTTTTGTAGTGTAAATCTTGTATGATTTGGAAAAAAACGTTTTTTTTGTAGTGTAAACCTTGTATGATTTGGAAAAAGGAACCCAGTGATTTCTCCGGTTGGATCCGCCACTGGTTAAAATGATATAATATTATTGTGTAATATGAGAGTTGCATACTACTCTTTAATGTTTTAATTAAATTTGAAACTTCCGTTGTGAATACTCTGGTTACTATGTGTTCAGTATATCCGACGCGTAACACTCCCTAGAGCTTATCCTTGGATGCGGGTGTTACAAGTGTACACCAAGAATTCAATTTGTTAACAAGTTCAAGTGTTAGGCTAACTTCACGACTACTCAAGGCATCCTGTTGATTGGAAGATTGGCTTCAAGCTACACCATATCCAGGGATACAACAAAAAATAGTCGAATAAAAGGGAACATAGACCAAGGTCACTAAATCATTATCTTAGAACCACGAATATAAGCACATTGGTTACATTATACGGCTACACAATTTACTACTACATTTTTTATTCTTGTTTAAACAATATAAATACACCTATTTAAAACCCATTAAAGTTTAAGTGGAATAGCTTTGAGTGGTGCCCTCCTTTGCAACGTGATCCCAAACTTTTCCCCCATATCCATATCTTGTACTCTCATGTTTCCTTCGAGCTTCCAATCAAACTTCTGAATCAAAGAACCTAACACTATATGCAACATTCTATACGCCATATTTAACCCCGGACATATTCTCCTTCCAGCACCAAACGGAATGAGTTCAAAATCTTGGCCTCTATAGTCAACCTTGACTTCCAAAAACCTCTCTGGCATGAACGTTTCCGGATGTGACCAAAGTTTTGGGTCTCGTCCCATTGCCCACACATTACAAAGAATTTGTGCATTTTTAGGCACCATGAAGCTTTGGATTTCTACGTCTTGTATGGCTTGGTGAGGGACAAGAAAAGGGGCCGAGGGATGTAAACGAAGAGTTTCTTTTATAACAGCTTGCAGGTAAGGGAGTTGAGAGATATCTGATTCTTGTATTATATTCTTCTTGTTTTCCATGAATTTGATGACCTCTGAGCGAGCCTTTTCCAATTTATCTGGGTTGTGAATAAGCTCAGCCATGGCCCATTCCAACACGCTCGATGTTGTATCAGTTCCCGCAATAAATAAAACCTACAACAAAGTTAGAAATGATAAGTTGTATGAGCCAATATCTAAAGAAAAACTTACCTGGGTCTTGTCCTACTATGTGAAAATAGAAAATCACCATGACATGTTAATGTCTCAATTAACCATTATTCTCATTAACTTGTTGACATACTAAAAATGTTTTACTTACGAAAAACAAATGTCTCATGTCATTTCGATTGAACATGGTTTCATCCTTTCGGGTAAGGTTGAGCAACAAGTCTAACACATCGTTGTTTGCTGTTGAAGTTGATATTGTTTGCAACCGTTGATCGATAACCCTATCCAGAATAGTCAATATCTTGTTACCATGAACATTTGCGCGTCGTAGTAATCCTTGGGGATCAAACATTTTAAGAATTGGAAAATAGTCGGCTATATTTGGCTTCCCTACAATTTCTAGTATAGCCCAAACATTATCCTTGAATTCTTGTGATGACAAAGAATCATACTGGGCAAGATCCATAGAAAACATGTAGTTTGACAGTACATTAAGTAACGTCGTAAATGCCATTCCACCTATGTTCACAGCCTTTTCACTTGTACAACAATGATTAACATGATCGAGAAGTTCTTTTACCTAGAAATTAAAATGAGACATTACATGGGTGAGACACTTCCTGATCTATATGTTCAACAATTGAAATAATAAAAACAGTTAAATGCCATTTTAGTCCCTGTGGTTTGGGCCATTTTGACAGTTTAGTCCAAAGGTTTCATTTTTCGCATGTGGGTCCAAAATTCACCGCTGCCATTTTAGTACACTAGCTTAACTTCATTCATTATTTTTGTTAACGAGAAAGGCAATTCAGTCATTTTATATGGTCGAATTGCTCTTCTAGTTCACAGAATTACATATAAAATGACTGAATTGCCCTTCTGGGTAACAAAAAAAACGGATGAAGTTAACCAAATGGACTAAAATGGCAACGGTGAAACATTTTTGGACCCACAAGCGAAAAACGAAACCTTGAACTAAACTGACAAAATGTCCCAAACCACATGGACTAAAATGACATTTAACTCTAATAAAAATCTTCAAGTACTACAGATAACATGTTTGAACTAATCTTTTTCATAAGTTATTTAAATATCTAAAATTGATTCTTTAATATTTTTTTTTATCTAAAATTGATTCTTTAATATTTTTTAAGAGAAAAGACAATTGTTCAAATCCTGGCATTAGCATTGGATGTACTTTACTATTTATTGGTGTAGTTTAGAAGTAGAAGTAGGACCAATATAACCTTTGTAATTAAAAAAAGAGTTAATTGCCAAAATCGTCCCTGAGGTTTGGGCGGGTTTGCCATTTTCGTCCAAAATGATACTTTTGTACCAAATTGCCCCCAACGTTTGAAACTTTTTGCCATTTTCATCCAAACCACTAACTTAGTTTATTTTTTCTGTTAAGTTGAGGATATTTGGATGAAACTGGCAAATATAAAACCACAGGGACGATTTTGGCAATTTACTCAAACTCTTTTTAATTTCTTTTATTTAATTAATTTTGTTACATATATAATAAAAAAGAATATACATGCAATTTTTATATGAAAAAAATAATAGCTTTGTCACATAATTTTTATAAATTTTCATCCAATCACTAACTAAATTAATTTTTCTATTAAGGCGAAGGATGTTTATAAACTAAGACAGAAATTAATTTCTAATTTTTTATATAGATAAGTTTTATAAAAATAAAATATATTTAAACCTCTAAATTTTATAAAACTAAAATGCTGGTGACCTTATTGAAAAAGGTCAAATAAAAAAATCTTATCTTATATACCAAGTTTGTAATTCATCTTCTACTCTTTTAAATTCGTTTCTAAGGAAAAACAGAAGCCAGTGCCCCCCACCTAATCAAACAACGTATCGTTACCAAACCTTAAAATTACCCACCAAATTGTAATAATAATGCTATGAACCAAAAAGTTTCTTTACTCAAAGTTAGTTACCTTCATAATATTAATTAAATAAATATTTTATTTCTACCAACATATTTCTTAGGTGTTCAACACATTTAAAAAATATGTAACGTTTTACAATTTTTTTCTATCTCTACAACTGAAAAATACTAAAAGTTGTAATCGATTGTTATGTGTTGCACACCAATGACGTTTTCTCTTTATAAAACTGATTTATATAAAGAAACTGTAAATTAATTTTTGTCTTAATTTATAAAATTTAAAACATCCTTCACCTTAACAGAAAAAATAAAATGAGTTAATGATTTGGATGAAAATTTATAAAAATTATGTGACAAAACTATTAATTTTTTTTCTTTCTAAAAACTCCATGTATATTCTTTTTTATTATATATGTAACAAAAATAATTAAATAAAAGAAATTAAAAAGGGTTTGAGTAAATTGCCAAAATCATCCCTGTGGTTTTATATTTGCCAGTTTCATCCAAATATCCTCAACTTAACAGAAAAAATAAACTAAGTTAGTGGTTTGGATGAAAATGGCAAAAAAGTTATAAACGTTGGGGGCAATTTGGTACAAAAGTGTCATTTTGGACGAAAATGGCAAACGTGCCCAAACCTCAGGGACGATTTTGGCAATTAACTCTTAAAAAAAAAGAAAAATAAACTCTTATAGATACGTTTGCTTTATATTTATAAGACATGAATTTTTTACCCTTTGTAATTAAAAAAAAAAGAAAAATAAACTCTTATAGATACGTTTGCTTTATATTTATAAGACATGAATTTTTAACCCAACTTGTTTCTGGCCAATAAAGCTTAGAAATTATAAAACTCCTTTTATTAATTTAAGGATACACTTTTTAAGTACCTTAGCTTCAAGATCTATACGTCTTTTATTTTTTATTTGGAGTAAAATACTAAAATAGTTCCTGAGGTTTGATCACTTTTGTCACTTTAGTCTAAAACTCAAACCTTTTCAATCTGGGTCTCTGTGGTTTCAATTTTGTTGCCATTTTTTCAGTTAACATCCAGTTTTTTTTGCTTTTTTCCCCCATTTTATTGAAGGGCAAAATGGTCTTTTAACGTTTTAATATAACAAATTAAAAAAAATCTGACAATTTTACCCTTCATTAAAAGGGAGGAAACAGAGATAAAAGTTGGATGTTAACTAAAAAATCTGACAAGATTTTGGTTTTTGATGAAAATGTCAACAAAATTGAAACCACATGGACCCAAATTCAAAAGATTTGAGTTTTAGACTAAAGTGACAAAAGTGACAAAACCTCATGGACCATTTTAACAGTTTACTCTTTTTTTATTAAGTTAACGCTTTAGTCGAAAGTTTTCGAATATTTGCTAGTAGACATCATGTACCTTCTTTTGGCGTAGTGGTTCACTAGCATCTAGACGTTGCACTGACAATATATACTCTTTGGTTATTCTTCGTAGTCTTCGCCATTGATCTCCCGCTGGAAGCCACGCCATGGAGTACTTAGCGTGGTCCACCAGTCTGGCGGTGTCGGGCACTGATCGGCTAGAGAACAAATGGTCATGTTTTTGAAAAAACTCTTTGGCAATATCGGGTGATGAAACAACTATAGTTGTTCTAGTTCCAAGCTTAAGCGACATTAAAGGACCGTAACGCTTGGAGAGTGTGGCAAGAGATTGGTGGGGCTTGTCGCCGAGGTGTAAAAGGTTTCCAATGATCGGAAAAGGGAAAGGCCCTGGCGGAAGGCGTGAGTTGCGGCGGCTGGAGATGGTGATAGCATAGGCGAATGTTACAAGGAAAGAAAATAGGACAGTGAAGGTGAGATAATTATCCATTTTTGGTTTGTTGAGGGGGTGTCTTTTTTTGGTAACCGATGACACTCAATTTATTGTGAGACATGTGGCTAGAGACTCACCTGGCCCAACATATCTAAACTTGTTAAGCGATGACACTCAAGTTATTGTGAGACATGTGGCTAGAGACTCAACTGGCCCGACATATCTTAACTTTTGTTTTATTGAGAGATGTTACGTGCCACTGGAGAAGAGATAATGATGGACCCGGTTCAATGCTGTAAACGGTACAGTGATAGGAAGAGACTAGAGTAGAGAGGGCCAACCGGCCAAGAGTTTTTGTGGACAACAGTGGTGAAGCTTGAAAATTTCCAATGGGGGTCGGAAGTCACCGTACCTAAAAATTCTATATAAGTAAATTTTATTTTTATAAAACCCGGGGGTCGAAAACGTATATACCTAAAAAATTCTATACGAAACATACATACATAACACTACTGAGCGAAAAGTTCAAGGGATCGGGCGCCCCCCGGCCCCTTGAAAGCTACGCACCTGGTGGACGGAAACAAATAGATTTTATATATAAAAAAATATATATTTTAAATCTAAAAATATATATATATATATATATATATAGGGAGGGGCTCATGCGAGAACCACCCTTATTGTGAGAACCTTGAGAACCAATGTGAACACAACCTAAAATAGCTAAAAAAACCTAAAAAAAACCTAAAAAAACCTAACCCCCACCCCCCCCCCCCACCCAAAAACCTAAACCCCCCCCCCCCCCCCCCCCCCAAAAAAAAACCTAAACCCCCCTCCCCCACCCCCCAAAAACCTAAACCCCCCCCCCCCCCCCCCCCCCACCCCCACCCCCAAGCTAAAATGCTAAAAACTAAACCCCCAAAAAAATCTAAAAAAATCAAAAAAAAATCCAAAATTTTTTTTTTTGATTTTTTTAATATTTTTTAGGTTAAAATCGCTACTTTCGAAAAGTAGCGATTTTAACCTAAAAAATATTAAAAAAATCAAAAAAAAATTTTTGTGTGATTTTTAGCTATTTTTAGGCATTTTTGTTGTGTTCACATTGGTTCTCGCGGTTCTCGCAATAAGAGGTGGTTCTCGCATGATCTTCGCCCTATATATATATATATATATAATATATACAACGAAAATTTCTAGCACAAATACATAGACAAAACCTACACAGATTACTAATCTAGAATATCAAAACAACCAACCACTGAACAAAAATTACGTATGTGAAAGCTGATGCCCTCAATATGTTGATCTTCAATGGTGAACCGGTGTTGGCTAAGAGTATTGTGGAGGAGGTAAAAGGCATTGGGTTTCTTACGGATCAAAAATCAATCCAAAATGGAAACTTTGGAGTAGGGGTGTGCATCGGTCGGTTTTGGCTAAAAACTATAACCATAACCGTGATGTCGGTTAATAGAAAATCATAACCATAACTGATCGATCATGGTTAATCGGTTTTGAGGGTTATAACGATTAGTTATGGGTCGGTTAATCATGAATTTACGTCTAGCTAGAAATAACTCATAATTTTTTTTGACAATGAAATAAATTGTAATTGCATCTTTGTATATATATTAATGTATTACATAGTATTAAAAAAATTACTGTAATCTATAATATTAATATTGATTATCACTGAATATTCAAACAAAAAAATACGATATAAACAATAAATTCAAACAAAATTCAACCAAATCGATATGATATAACTCATAAATTTTAACAAACATTTAAGCAATTGAAACACTGGTAACCATAACCGACCCGCTACTTTGGGTTTTCATAAAAACAATTATCGACCCACCGGTTGTTGATTTGGTTCGGTTTTCTCGATTCGGTTTTATCAGTTAATTTGATTTTTTGCACACCTCTACTTTAGGGTGTGCAAATTGGTGCAAGTTTAGTTTTGAGTGATGTTCTTGTTTGTTTGTAGCTTGGTGCTGGCTGTTTTTTTTTTCTTTTCTTTTACTACTGGCTAAGGGGCTAGTGCTTTTGTTTGTTTCGTTTGGATAAAACTAGGTTTAAAGAAGTTCGCCGCGTTACGGCGAATTTCTTTTGTTATTTAGTCTGTGTTTACATGTGTTTTGAAATCACTACGAGCGTGTTGCGAACGGAACTGCTGACAAGAATAAAAATAAAATGTAGAGAAAACACTAAAAGATAACCAAAAGAAAATCAACCAAAGAAGTTGCATGGTAACGATGTTGTTCGTATGAAACTCGTGGTCAGAGATGAGCAAATTGTTCTGGGTACCGGTACCAAATTTGCCGAACCGAAAGATCTTAAGTACCAATTCGGTACTGACTTTTGGCGTTCTTGGTACCGGTTCACTGCCATTTTTTACCTTCATATACCGGTACCGTAGCCGGTATTTTCGGTATCAGTACCGAGTCTGTATCGGTTGGCACCGAGCTCATCCCTACCCCTGAAACTAAAAAAAGAAAAAAATAAAAGTTGAAGAAAATAAAAAAAAAAAGTTGTACGATACCGTTGTTCGTACGGTAACCGTGATCAGGGATGATCAAATGGTATCGGGTAGCAGCATTGAATTTCCCGAATCAAAAGATTTTCAATATCAGTTCGGCACCAGCATTTGACGTTTTCTGTATTAGTGCCGGTTTTTACCTTCATGTACTGATGCCGAACAGGATCGTCCTGGTAGTTTCGATGGCAGTACTGGTTCGATACCGGTTGAAAGCAAGCTTATCCCAACCCCTAATATTAAAAAAAGATTAAAGTTAAAAAATAAAGAAAATAACTATTATTATAATATTAAAATAATAAAAGTATTAAAAAAACTATATATTATTATAATATTAAAATCACTATTCATTTCATTTGTAATAGTAATATATAGTAATAATAATAATATTAATATATAGTAATAATATTAATATATAGTAATATATAGTAATTGTATTATTAATATATAGTAATTGCCGTTTCTCAAAAAAAAAAAAAAAAAGTAATATTGCAGCTAGAAATGACGGGACAACAACAAAAGGAAAGTCAAATGTAATAACTCGTGCACTCACCTAGAAGCTCATGCTTGAGGATGATCCGCCACGTATGCGCCACGTCATCATCCTCCCAAGATTGGTCCATCCTCCAAAACTAGAGGGCATGGTTAAGTTGGTCCTAGTCATCATCCTCCACCACTTTTATGTTTTTTTTTTTTTTTAATCTTCCACTTTTTTTAACATTTAACAAATAAAGTAACAAAATATTTTCATTAATATTAAAAAACATTACATAAACATAAAAAAAACATAAAGTTAATAAAAAAAAACATAAAGTTAATAAAAAAAAACCAAAGACTTAAAAAAAAACATAGACTTAAATAATATTATGCTTCTTCATGATGTCGTTTTGAAGTTTTTTCAACATCGAACGTTTCGGCTCGGGTTCGTCCTCGACATTCATCATCATTATTTCCCATTCCTTGAGCCGAATTTTTTCATCGGAAATTCGGATTTTCTCATTCGACAACCGCACCTTCTCGCGTAACTTTTCTTCCTCTACACGAGCTTTTTCTTCCGCGAACCGGTCCTTCGCCTTCGTCTTTTGGGCCGTGACGTCATTGTACACTTTTAAGTGTTCCATAAACTCAACCATGTTCGGGTCCACCGTTTCCTTTTGTTTCCCCTTGGCCCGCTCCTTCTTTGATTTGTCTCGGCCCGGTGGACGCTCCGGCTCATGTACGGCGTACTCCTCTTCGTCAAAGGCGACGTCATCATTTAAGTTTAAGTTACACCTCGCGTCCGATCCACCGGCGCTAAAACTACTCGTTTCCGATGTTTTTTGCCGTTTCGCCATCGCCACCTCGTTGGGGATCGGCCTCCATTTTGGTTGGTCTTTTACAACCATCCATGCGCGAACGTGAGCAAAATTGGTATTACTATTGTTCGACTTATACTTCTCCAACGCCACTCGGAACACATCGTCGTCGCTCATGCCGCTACGACGGTCACTTGTATATAGTTTATTATATTCCTCGCAAAACCTATTGATGAGCGAGTTCATTTTCCGCCACTTTGCTGAGACCGAATCGACATCTCGATACTCGCCTTGACCCATATACTCGAGAAACTTCGCCAAAACCTTTGCCCAAAACCCTTCACCCGATTGGTTATTACCTATAAAAACAAAATATATAGAGTGTTAAGTAAATAAATAAACCTTAAAAAAAACAAACTTTAAAAGACTTAAAAAAACCCACTGTTAAAGTAAATAAAAAAACAAATTCTATAAAAAACAAACAAAAAACCCACTGTTAAAGTAAATAAAAAAACAAATTCTATAAAAAAACAATTTCTAAAAGAATTAAAAAAAACCGAAATATGAAATCAAAAAAAAAAAACAAAACAAATTAAACTTATAAAAAAATACGAACCTTTAACCGGGTTGTCAGACGTGCCAATGTAGGCCTTGGCTAAGGCTTCTTCTTCGATTGGCGTCCACCTTTGCCCCTTTGCTTTGGACGGTTCATCACCCACCACTTTCTTGCCTTTGTTTCGTTTTCCTTTTCCTTTAGGCGGTTGGGTTTCGGGAACAACCTCCACATCGTCGTCGGGTTCGGATTGTTGAAAGGATTGTTGAACGGGTGGTTGGAAATTATAAGCACCCCGCATCATCATTTGTTGAACGGGTGGTGTCGGATTGTTGAACGCTTGATTTTGAGAAAATTGAGCGAATTGGTTTGGCAAGTGTTGGAATGATCCAAACGCATTTGATGAGTATTGCGAGAATTGGTTCGGTTCTAACGTCGGATAATATCCCGGACCCGAGAAAACATTAGGTTGGGTCGGGTTGATGGGAGTCGTCGGGTTATACGGATTGTTCGGGTTGTTCGGGTTGGTCGGGTTGTTGAAAGGATCCATGCTAAAGTATAAGGTTTATAAAAGTGGAAGAAGATTTATAAAAATTATGTGAGAGAGGGATGAGATGTTGTGGTTAGTTTGGTGAATGAAAGTGAAAATGGAATTGAAATTTATAAATAAATTGAAATTTACCGTTACTTTTTGAAAAAAAAGTTGAATTTTTTTTTTTTTTTTATAATGTAACGGTCACTTTTGAATTGGGGCCCACTATCAATGGATCGTCGCAAACGTCTAGATGCGGACGGAGAGGACGGGACGCGGGGGGGCGGCACGGTGTTTGGACCGTCGCCGTCCCTTGACGATCCGGGGACGTACCCCATGCCGACCAGCCTTAACGGATAGTCATTCTCGTGAAGCGAAAAGTCAAACCATTATGAATTAATTTGAATTATTGGATAATTTTAGTTATTAGATAATAAACACGTGTTTTATAAGAATGAATGGTTCTAGAATAATCATTAATTACCAAAGGGCATTGGCCTAGCGGTATGGGTGGTCTCTATCCCAAGGGATAAAGGTTCGAACGCCACAACGGAGGACAAATCAATAATTCCGTTGGTTTTTTAACTAACCAGAATTGATTCCCCACGCAGCGGGAAAGCTTTTTTTTTAACTTGATTTGAGTGTGCTGAATTCTTTTGTAATTTCTTATCGATCAAAACATAGACTAACTAAAAACGTCTATAAAAATAAGCATGAAAACATATTATATTTGACATTACTCATGAAACGTAAAACAACTCAAATTTATACCAAGCTAATGAAAGGTAGTATACTTGACTCGACTCATTTCAAAACAAAATTTACATCAAAACGTACACCAACTAAACACCTCCATAAAAATAAGCACGAAAACATGACTCGTTTTTGGGAAAGAAAATTACGTTGAAACATAAACGAACTTAATTTATACCGACACGTACATAAAAATAAGCACGTAAAATTCAATTGGGTCACAATGACATTTTATAAATTTTTTAACAAGTTAAAGAGTCTAAGACCATGTGTAGTGGTAGTGGGTTATAATGCCCCCACCATGGGGCATTATCCGACACGTGGCGTCCTAGTCAGCAATGGGGCATTATAGCAAAAGTGGTGTAGTGGGCATAATGCCTAATAATGCCCCTTCCAATTATTAAAAAGAATTTAAAAAAAAAAAAAAAAAAAAAACTTATTCAAAAAGATGAAAAGTCATCCACTAATCTGTGCTCCTATTGGTCAGTCAAAGTTCTACTTGTTTGCTTTGGGCGTTTTAAAGAAAACGCCGGATGAATTTTTTTTCAGAAATTTTATAAGGTAACGACCCATGTAATGGTGTGGTAGGCGTTTTTGGGCGTTTTTTTTGAAATTTTTTTAAAGAAAACGCCCCACTACACATGGTCTAAGTGTAAATAAGGGTGAAGTTAACGAAAAGAAAGTCAAATCCACTGTAGCTAACAAGTCAAGCTATTATATATATAATAATAATAATAATAATAATAATAATAATAATAATTTGTTCATTTCCGTCTATAGATTAACAAAGTATTAACTTTATATTTAATTTTCAACCTAACCTTAATAATCATCATAATATATAAAGGTTTTATAATGATCTAAAATGACCATAATACCCTTCAGTAGAAGGGCCATACCCCAGGATGTTTTCATATTGTTCTCAACATGAAACCAGTATTGCTTTCTCAATAAGCATCACTCATATCCAGATCAAGACATGTACCAATAAGCAGCAGCTTCTAATAATAACCCTCATCTGCAACCAAAAATAAACAAATAACCAGAGAGGTCAGATGCAGATTAATGGATAATCAGCGAGCCCAGACGTAAATTAAAGGCCCCATATGTTGTTATTTATTTATTTATTTATTTTTAACAGCCAACTCAAGGTGTTTAGTAAAGGTGTTCCTCCTCCGTTTTAAATTAATGGAAAGATTGCATACCATCACCGATATCATCATTCATGTTGAAGTCATCTTCATCGTCGTCAAAATCAATGTTCTGCAAAGCCCATTAATATAAAATAAATATGTATGCTCCTAGACACCACAAATTTAAGATGATCATTTCAAATCATTTGTATAATAACAGGTCAATTCGAGTAGTATATCATCGTTACGGGTCAACGAGATTTAATATAACAAAACTAGCTAAAAAGTGAAACATTTCAAATTGGTCAAACACGTTAAAGGAGTAAAAATCCACCTAACATGCATACGGATTACAGATGCTGTTGTAATACTAATAACGAGATACATTATTATTCATAACAGTTTTCGTAATCATCGTTAATACTTTTATATATTTACAAAATAATAAAAAGGATGGAAAGGTCTTGGTCAGTCGGACGAAGCAGACTTTTTTTGACCCGCACGTATAAATTGTCTATTTTGCACTAAACCCATGTTACCTACTAAATATAAATTCACTTTTGTTTAATTATTTTCATGAACAAGAATAATATTGGTAATTAATTCATTATTGGCGAAAGATAAGATATACCTGATCATAATCATCACCACTGTCTTCTTCTTCCTCTTCAATAACTTCGTTATCCTCCTCATCATCTTCATCTTCTTTCTTTTCCTTTTCACCGTCATCTAGACCCTAGAATATCAAACAAGATAACACCATCGTATGTTAAGTTAAGAAAACATATGAATGAAAGAAAAAAACACCAGCTTAAATGAATTGTTTAAAGTAAGTTTAAAATGATTGAATATTAGTATATTACTTGAGGCCCTTGATCTAGTTTCTCAAAGAAATCCAATCTCTTTAGGTCTGCGCAAAATAAAATATTATTATCTTATCATTTTTTGTTTAACTCATAATTTACAAATATTTATCAAACCTGACTGTGGATCCCATCGGACCTTCTTATTGCTGCGCTTCACATTCTTTGAAGCTGTATCGAGAGGAATAAAAACAGGTATCTCAGTGGTGAAATAAGGTATAAAATGTGACAGAATAATAATATATGAAAGGAACTTCAGATGACAATGTTTTACCTAGTTCCGCAGGAACATAGTCATCGGTCAACGTCATAAAGTCTGAAAGTGGAGCCTTTCGAATACCTCTGTTTCCTGGTACCACAATTTCAATGTAAATATTCTAGAGCAGGCAGAATGGTAATTTTTTAGAATGGGCCAAAAATGGAATAAATTTTGTATTTTTCTTAGATTCCTTTAGTAGCTAAAGTTATTAAAATGAAATTAGCGTAAAATGCCATTTTAGGTTTGGCCAGTTTTGTGACTTTCGTCCAAAGGTTTGTTTTTCCGCATCTGGATCCAAAAGGTTTGAAATCTTGCCATTTTCATCCGGCTCGTTAACTCCATCCATGTTTCTCCGTTAAGTCAGGGGTATTTCGGTCTTTTTGTCAACTTAAAGAGCAATCCTGTCTTTTTCACTTTATGTACAAGCATTTAGCATAATGTATAAGCATTCAAAATACCCTTAACGGAGAAAAAAGACGAAAATACCCCTGACTTAATGGAGAAAAAAGGATGGAGTTAACGAGCCGGATGAAAATTGCAAGATTTCGAACCTTTTGGATCTAGATGCGGACAAACAAACCTTTGGACAAAAGTCGCAAAACTGGTCAAACCTCAGGGACGAAAATGAAATTTTATTCATGAAAATATGATAAGAACCTATATTGTTACCATGGTGATCTAGCTTCTGAAATAAAACAAGTTACGAGGTTTTATGCATTTTTGATACATTTTGAATGAAATATGGCCCTCTCCAAGGATTTCTATGACTAAGTTAAAAACGTTAATCTTCATGTATGACGTGGCACCAGTTGCTTC
>JARYGA010059164.1:0-21904 GCA_030545235.1 Helianthus tuberosus
AGGAATCTGATGCCGTCACTAAACACATTCCTTAAATTGTAGCCGTATGTTGAGTGTTTTTTTGGTGTCTAATCCGCATATATATCACCATTGCCCTTGATTTTCATGACTGTATATCTCTTAAATGTCAACATATACATGTCTGATTTAGTTTACGAAGATTTTTCAATGCCGAGAACCTCGTTCAGAGAGTAAAAAAGGCGTAAGGTTCACTATGGTGTAAAATTAAAATGGGATATACCGGGCTAGGATTCGAGTTACAGGAACAAGGGCCAAACCAACCACCCAAGAATGGAATCGTTGAGAAAAAACACTTGATAACCTCCTAGAAGCAGCTTTTCTTGCCACCAGACCTTTCTCCACCAACTAGAAATCTGATGCCGTCACTAAACACATTTCTTAAATTGTAGCTATTTATTGAGTGTTTTTTTTTGGTTTCTAATCCGCATATATATGAACATTGCCCTTGATTTTCTTGACTGTATATCTCTTAAATGTCAACATATACACGTGTGATTTAGTTTACGAAGATTTTTCAATGCCGAGAACCTCGATCAGAGAATAAAAAAGGCATAAGGTTAACAATGGTGTAAAATTAAAATGGAATATACCGGGCTAGGATTCTAGTTACAGGAACAAGGGCCAAACCAACCACCCAAGAATGGAATCGCCCAGTGAAAACACTTGACAACCTCCTAGAAGTAGCTTTTCTTGCCACCAGACCATTCTCCATCATTTTGGATTCTGATGCCGTCACTAAACACATTCCTTAAATTGTAGCCATTTGTTGAGTGTTTTTTTTTGGTGTCTAATCCGCATATTTATCACCATTGCCCTTGATTTTCTTGACTGTATATCTCTTAAATGTCAACATATACACGTGTGATTTAGTTTACGAAGATTTTTCAATGCCGAGAATCTCGATCAGAGAGTAAAAAAGGCGTAAGGTTCAAAATGATGTAAAATTAAAATGGGATATACCGGGCTAGGATTCGAGTTACAGGAACAAGGGCCAAACCAACCACCCAAGAATGGAATCGTCTAGCGAAAACACTTGACAACCTCTTAAAAGCAGCTTTTCTTGCCACCAGACCTTTCTCCATCAATTAGGAATCTGATGCCGTCACTAAACACATTCCTTAAATTGTAGCCATTTGTTAAGTGTTTTTTTTGGTGTCTAATCGGCATATATATCACCATTGCTCTTGATTTTCTTGACTGTATATCTCATAAATGTCAACATATACACGTGTGATTTAGTTTACGAAGATTTTTCAAAGCCGAGAACCTCGATCAGAGAGTAAAAAAGGCGTAAGGTCCACAATGGAGTAAATTTAAAATGGGATATACCGGGCTAGGATTCGAGTTACAGGAACAAGGGCCAAACCAACCACCCAATAATGGAATCGTTGAGCGAAAACACTTGACAACCTCCTAGAAGCAGCTTTTCTTGCCACCAGACCTTTCTCCATCAATTAGGAATCTGATGCCGTCACTAAACACATTTCTTAAATTATAGCCATTTGTTGAGTGTTTTTTTTGTGTCTAATCCGCATATATATCACCATTGCCCTTGATTTTCTTTAATGTATATCTCTTAAATGTCAACATATACACGTGTGATTTAGTTTATGAGGATTTTTCAATGCCGAGAACCACGATCAGAGAGTAAAAAAGGCGTAAGTTTCACAATGGTGTAAAATTAAAATGGGATATACCGGGCTAGGATTCGAGTTACAGGAACAAGGGCCAAACCAACCACCCAAGAATGGAATCGTCGAGCGAAAACACTTGACAACATCCTAGAAGCAGCTTTTCTTGCCACTAGACCTTTCTCCATCAATTTGGAATCTGATGCCGTCCCTAAACACATTCCTTAAATTGTAGCCATTTGTTGAGTGTTTTTTTTGGTGTCCAATCCGCATATGTATCACCATTGCCCTTGATTTTCTTGACTGTATATCTCTTAAATGTCAACATATACACGTGTGATTTAGTTTACGGAAATATTTCAATGCCTAGAAGCTTGACCAGAGAGTAAAAATGGCGTAAGGTTGACAATGGTGTAAAATTAAAATGGGATATACCGTGCTAGGATTCGAGTTACAGGAATAAGGGCCAAACCAACCACCCAAGAATGGAATCGTTGAACGAAAGCACTTGACAACCTCCTAGAAGCAGCTTTTCTTGCCACCAGACCATTCTCCATCAACTAGGAATCTGATGCCGTCACTAAACACATTCCTTAATTGTAGCCATTTGTTGAGTGTTTTTTTTTTGCTGTCTAATCCGCATATATATCACCATTGCCCTTGATTTTCTTGACTATATATCTCTTAAATGTCAACATATACACGTGTGATTTAGTTTACGAAGATTTTTCAATGCCGAGAATCTCGATCAGAGAGTAAAAAAGGCGTAAGGTTCAAAATGGTGTAAAACTAAAATGGGATATACCGGGCTAGCATTCGAGTTACAGGAAAAAGGGCCAAACCAACCACCCAAGAATGGAATCGTCGAGCGAAAACACTTGACAACCTCCTAGAAGCAGCTTTTCTTGCCACTAGTCCTTTCTCCATCAATTAGGAATCTGATGCCGTCACTAAACACATTTCTTAAATTGTAGCTATTTGTTGAGTGTTTTTTTTTGTGTCTAATCCGCATATATATCACCATTGCCCTTGATTTTCTTGACTGTATATCTTTTAAATGTCAACATATACACGTGTGATTTAGTTTACGAAGATTTTTCAATGCCGAGAACCTCGATCAGAGAATAAAAAAGGCGTAAGGTTAACAATGGTGTAAAATTAAAATGGGATATACCGGGCTAGGATTCTAGTTACAGGAACAAGGGCCAAACCAACCACCCAAGAATGGAATCGTCGAGCGAAAACACTTGACAACCTCCTAGAAGCAGATTTTCTTGCCACCTGACCTTTCTCCATCAATTAGGAATCTGATGCCGTCACTAAACACATTCCTCAAATTGTAGCCATTTGTTAAGTGATTTTTTTTGGTGTCTAATCTGCATATATATCACCATTGCCCTTGATTTTCTTGACTGTATATCTCCTAAATGTCAACATATACACATGTGAATTAGTTTACGAAGATTTTTCAATGCCGAGAACCTCGATCAGAGAGTAAAACAGGCGTAAGGTTCAC
Source organism: Helianthus tuberosus (assembly GCA_030545235.1). Lineage (NCBI taxonomy): Eukaryota > Viridiplantae > Streptophyta > Magnoliopsida > Asterales > Asteraceae > Helianthus > Helianthus tuberosus. Next base: position 3,169 of record JARYGA010059164.1, read on the forward strand.
AATGTTGTAAAATAAAAATGGGATATACCAGGGTAGGATTCGAGTTATAGGAACAAGGGCCAAACCAACCATCCAAGAATGGAATCGTCCAGTGAAAACACTTGACAACTTCCTAGCAGCAGCTTTTCTTGCCACGAAATCTTTCTCCATCAATTTGGAATCTGATGCCGTCACTAAACACATTCCTTAAATTGTAGCCATTTGTTGAGTGTGTTTTTGGTGTTTAATCCGCATATATATCACCATTGCCCTTGATTTTCTTGACTGTATATCTCTTAAATGTCAACATATACACGTGTGATTTAGTTTACAAAGATTTTTCAATGCCGAGAACCTCGATCAGAGAGTAAAAAAGGCGTAAGGTTCACAATGGTGTAAAATTAAAATGGGATATACCGGGCTATGATTCGAGTTACAGGATCAAGGGCCAAACCAACCACCCAAGAATAGAATTGTCGAGCGAAAACACTTGACAACCTCCTAGAAGCAGCTTTTCTTGCCACCAAACATTTCTCCATCAATTAGGAATCTGATGCTCTCACTAAACACATTCCTTAAATTGTAGCCATTTGTTGAGCGTTTTTTTTTTGTGTCTAATCCGTATATATATCACCATTGCCCTTGATTTTCTTGACTGTATAACTCTTAAATGTCAACATATACACGTATGATTTAGTTTACGAAGATTTTTCAATGCCGAGAACCTCGATCAGAGAGTAAAAAAGGCGTAAGGTTCACAATGGTGTAAAATTAAAATGGGATATACCGAGCTAGGATTCGAGTTACAGGAACAAGGGCCAAACCAACCACCCAAGAATGGAATCGTCGAGCGAAAACACTTGACAACCTCCTAGAAGCAGCTTTTCTTGCCACCAGACCTTTCTCCATCAATTAGGAATCTGATGCCGTCACTAAACACATTCCTTAAATTGTAGCCATTTGTTGAGTGTTTTTTTTGGTGTCTAATCCGCAGATATATCACCATTGCCCTTGATTTTCTTGACTGTATACCTCTTAAATGTCAACATATACACGTGTGATTTAGTTTAGGAAGATTTTTCAACGCCGAGAACCTCGATCAGAGAGTAAAAAAGGCGTAAGGTTCACAATGGTGTAAAATTAAAATGGGATATACCGGGCTAGGATTCAAGTTACAGAAACAAGGGCCAAACCAACCACCCAAGAATGGAATCGTCGAGCGAAAACACTTGACAACCTCCTAGAAGTAGCTTTTCTTGCCACCAGACCTATCTCCATCAATTAGGAATCTGATGCCGTCACTAAACACATTCCTTAAATTGTAGCCATTTGTTGAGTGTTTTTTTTGGTTTCTAATCCAAATATATATCACCGTTGCCCTTGATTTTCTTAACTGTATATCTCTTAAATGTCAACATATACACGTGTGATTTAGTTTACGGAGATTTTTCAATGCCGAAAACTAGATCAGAGAGTAAAAAAGGTGTAAGGTTCACAATGGTGTAAAATTAAAATAGGATATACCGGGCTAGGATTCGAGTTACAGGAACTAGGGCCAAACCAACAACCCAAGAATGGAATCGTCGAGCGAAAACACTTGAAAACCTCCTTGAAGCAGCTTTTCTTGCCACTAGACCTTTCTCCATCAATTAGGAATCTGATGCCCTCACTAAACACATTCCTTAAATTGTAGCCATTTGTTGAGTGTTTTTTTCTTTTTGGTGTCTAATCCGCATATATATCACCATTGCCCTTGATTTTCTTGACAGTATATCTCTTAAATGTCAACATATACACGTGTGATTTAGTTTACGAAGATATTTCAATGCCGAGAACCTTGATCAGAGAGTAAAAATGGCGTAAGGTTCACAATGGTGTAAAATTAAAATGAGATATACCGGGCTAGGATTCGAGTTACAGGAACAAGGGCCAAACCAACCACCCAAGAATGGAATCGTTGAGAAAAAACACTTGATAACCTCCTAGAAGCAGCTTTTCTTGCCACCAGACCTTTCTCCACCAACTAGAAATCTGATGCCGTCACTAAACACATTTCTTAAATTGTAGCTATTTATTGAGTGTTTTTTTTTTGGTGTCTAATCCGCATATATATGAACATTGCCCTTGATTTTCTTGACTGTATATCTCTTAAATGTCAACATATACACGTGTGATTTAGTTTACGAAGATTTTTCAATGCCGAGAACCTCGATCAGAGAATTAAAAAGGCATAAGGTTAACAATGGTGTAAAATTAAAATGGGATATACCGGGCTAGGATTCTAGTTACAGGAACAAGGGCCAAACCAACCACCCAAGAATGGAATCGCCCAGTGAAAACACTTGACAACCTCCTAGAAGTAGCTTTTCTTGCCACCAGACCATTCTCCATCATTTTGGAATCTGATGCCGTCACTAAACACATTCCTTAAATTGTAGCCATTTGTTGAGTGTTTTTTTTTGGTGTCTAATCCGCATATTTATCACCATTGCCCCTGATTTTCTTGACTGTATATCTCTTAAATGTCAACATATACACGTGTGATTTAGTTTACGAAGATTTTTCAATGCCGAGAATCTCGATCAGAGAGTAAAAAAGGCGTAAGGTTCAAAATGGTGTAAAATTAAAATGGGATATACCGGGCTAGGATTCGAGTTACAGGAACAAGGGCCAAACCAACCACCCAAGAATGGAATCGTCTAGCGAAAACACTTGACAACCTCCTAAAAGCAGCTTTTCTTGCCACCAGACCTTTCTCCATCAATTAGGAATCTGATGCCGTCACTAAACACATTCCTTAAATTGTAGCCATTTGTTAAGTGTTTTTTTTGGTGTCTAATCGGCATATATATCACCATTGCTCTTGATTTTCTTGACTGTATATCTCTTAAATGTCAACATATACACGTGTGATTTAGTTTACGAAGATTTTTCAATGCCGAGAACCTCGATCAGAGAGTAAAAAACGCGTGAGGTTCACAATGGAGTAAATTTAAAATGGGATATACCGGGCTAGGATTCGAGTTACAGGAACAAGGGCCAAACCAACCACCCAATAATGGAATCGTTGAGCGAAAACACTTGACAGCCTCCTAGAAGCAGCTTTTCTTGCCACCAGACCTTTCTCCATCAATTAGGAATCTGATGCCGTCACTAAACACATTTCTTAAATTATAGCCATTTGTTGAGTGTTTTTTTTGTGTCTAATCCGCATATATATCACCATTACCCTTGATTTTCTTTAATGTATATCTCTTAAATGTCAACATATACACGTGTGATTTAGTTTATGAGGATTTTTCAATGCCGAGAACCTCGATCAGAGAGTAAAAAAGGCGTAAGTTTCACAATGGTGTAAAATTAAAATCGGATATACCGGGCTAGGATTCGAGTTACAGGAACAAGGGCCAAACCAACCACCCAAGAATGGAATCGTCGAGCGAAAACACTTGACAACCTCCTAGAAGCAGCTTTTCTTGCCACTAGACCTTTCTCCATCAACTTGGAATCTGATGCCGTCCCTAAACACATTCCTTAAATTGTAGCCATTTGTTGAGTGTTTTTTTTGGTGTCCAATCCGCATATGTATCACCATTGCCCTTGATTTTCTTGACTGTATATCTCTTAAATGTCAATATATACACGTGTGATTTAGTTTACGGAGATATTTCAATGCCGAGAATCTCGATCAGAGAGTAAAAATGGCGTAAGGTTCACAATGGTGTAAAATTAAAATGGGATATACCATGCTAGGATTCGAGTTACAGGAATAAGGGCCAAACCAACCACCCAAGAATGGAATCGTTGAACGAAAGCACTTGACAACCTCCTAGAAGCAGCTTTTCTTGCCACCAGACCATTCTCCATCAACTAGGAATCCATGCCGTCACTAAACACATTCCTTAATTGTAGCCATTTGTTGAGTGTTTTTTTTTTGCTGTCTAATCCGCATATATATCACCATTGCCCTTGATTTTCTTGACTATATATCTCTTAAATGTCAACATATACACGTGTGATTTAGTTTACGAAGATTTTTCAATGCCGAGAATCTCGATCAGAGAGTAAAAAAGGCGTAAGGTTCAAAATGGTGTAAAACTAAAATGGGATATACCGGGCTAGGATTCGAGTTACAGGAAAAAGGGCCAAACCAACCACCCAAGAATGGAATCGTCGAGCGAAAACACTTGACAACCTCCTAGAAGCAGCTTTTCTTGCCACTAGACCTTTCTCCATCAATTAGGAATCTGATGCCGTTACTAAACACATTTCTTAAATTGTAGCTATTTGTTGAGTGTTTTTTTGGTGTCTAATCCGCATATATATCACCATTGCCCTTGATTTTCTTGACTGTATATCTCTTAAATGTCAACATATACACGTGTGATTTAGTTTACGAAGATTTTTCAATGCCGAGAACCTCGATCAGAGAATAAAAAAGGCGTAAGGTTAACAATGGTGTAAAATTAAAATGGGATATACCGGGCTAGGATTCTAGTTACAGGAACAAGGGCCAAACCAACCACCCAAGAATGGAATCGTCGAGCGAAAACACTTGACAACCTCCTAGAAGCAGATTTTCTTGCCACCTGACCTTTCTCCATCAATTAGGAATCTGATGCCGTCACTAAACACATTCCTCAAATTGTAGCCATTTGTTAAGTGTTTTTTTTTTGGTGTCTAATCTGCATATATATCACCATTGCCCTTGATTTTCTTGACTGTATATCTCCTAAATGTCAACATATACACATGTGAATTAGTTTACGAAGATTTTTCAATGCCGAGAACCTCGATCAGAGAGTAAAACAGGCGTAAGGTTCACAATGTTGTAAAATAAAAATGGGATATACCAGGGTAGGATTCGAGTTATAGGAACAAGGGCCAAACCAACCATCCAAGAATGGAATCGTCCAGTGAAAACACTTGACAACATCCTAGCAGCAGCTTTTCTTGCCACGAAATCTTTCTCCATCAATTTGGAATCTGATGCCGTCACTAAACACATTCCTTAAATTGTAGCCATTTATTGAGTGTGTTTTTGGTGTTTAATCCGCATATATATCACCATTGCCCTTGATTTTCTTGACTGTATATCTCTTAAATGTCAACATATACACGTGTGATTTAGTTTACAAAGATTTTTCAATGCCGAGAACCTCGATCAGAGAGTAAAAAAGGCGTAAGGTTCACAATGGTGTAAAATTAAAATGGGATATACCGGGCTATGATTCGAGTTACAGGATCAAGGGCCAAACCAACCACCCAAGAATAGAATTGTCGAGCGAAAACACTTGACAACCTCCTAGAAGCAGCTTTTCTTGCCACCAGACATTTCTCCATCAATTAGGAATCTGATGCTATCACTAAACACATTCCTTAAATTGTAGCCATTTGTTGAGCGTTTTTTTTTTGTTTCTAATCCGTATATATATCACCATTGCCCTTGATTTTCTTGACTGTATAACTCTTAAATGTCAACATATACACGTATGATTTAGTTTACGAAGATTTTTCAATGCCGAGAACCTCGATCAGAGAGTAAAAAAGGCTTAAGGTTCACAATGGGGTAAAATTAAAATGGGATATACCGAGCTAGGATTCGAGTTACAGGAACAAGGGCCAAACCAACCACCCAAGAATGGAATCGTCGAGCGAAAACACTTGACAACCTCCTAGAAGCAGCTTTTCTTGCCACCAGACCTTTCTCCATCAATTAGGAATCTGATGCCGTCACTAAACACATTCCTTAAATTGTAGCCATTTGTTGAGTGTTTTTTTTGGTGTCTAATCCGCAGATATATCACCATTGCCCTTGATTTTCTTGACTGTATATCTCTTAAATGTCAACATATACACGTGTGATTTAGTTTAGGAAGATTTTTCAACGCCGAGAACCTCGATCAGAGAGTAAAAAAGGCGTAAGGTTCACAATGGTGTAAAATTAAAATGGGATATACCGGGCTAGGATTCAAGTTACAGAAACAAGGGCCAAACCAACCACCCAAGAATGGAATCGTCGAGCGAAAACACTTGACAACCTCCTAGAAGTAGCTTTTCTTGCCACCACACCTATCTCCATCAATTAGGAATCTGATGCCGTCACTAAACACATTCCTTAAATTGTAGCCATTTGTTGAGTGTTTTTTTTGGTTTCTAATCCAAATATATATCACCGTTGCCCATGATTTTCTTAACTGTATATCTCTTAAATGTCAACATATACACGTGTGATTTAGTTTACGGAGATTTTTCAATGCCGAGAACCTAGATCAGAGAGTAAAAAAGGTGTAAGGTTCACAATGGTGTAAAATTAAAATAGGATATACCGGGCTAGGATTCGAGTTACAGGAACTAGGGCCAAACCAACAACCCAAGAATGGAATCGTCGAGCGAAAACACTTGAAAACCTCCTTGAAGCAGCTTTTCTTGCCACTAGACCTTTCTCCATCAATTAGGAATCTGATGCCCTCACTAAACACATTCCTTAAATTGTAGCCATTTGTTGAGTGTTTTTTTCTTTTTGGTGTCTAATCCGCATATATATCACCATTGCCCTTGATTTTCTTGACAGTATATCTCTTAATTGTCAACATATACACGTGTGATTTAGTTTACGAAGATATTTCAATGCCGAGAACCTTGATCAGAGAGTAAAAATGGCGTAAGGTTCACAATGGTGTAAAATTAAAATGGGATATACCGGGCTAGGATTTGAGTTACAGGAACAAGGGCCAAACCAACCACCCAAGAATGGAATCGTCGAGCGAAAACACTTGACAACCTCCTAGAAGCAGCTTTTATTGTCACCAGACCTTTCTCCATCAACTAGGAATCTGATGCCGTCACTAAACACATTCCTTAAATTGTAGCCATTTGTTGAGTGTTTTTTTTTGGTTTTGAATCCGCATATATATCACCATTGCCCTTCATTTTCTTGACTGTATTTCTCTTAAATGTCAACATATACACGTGTGATTTAGTTTACGAAGATTTCTCAATGCCGAGAACCTCGATCAGAGAGTAAAAAATGCGTAAGGTTCACAATGGTGTAAAATTAAAATGGGATATACCGGGCTAGGATTCGAGTTACAGGAAAAAGGGCCAAACCAACCACCCAAGAATGGAATAGTCAAGAGAAAACACTTGACAACCTCCAAGAAGCAGCTTTTCTTGCCACCAGACCTTTCTCCATTAATTAGGAATCTGATGCCGTCACTAAACACATTCCTTAAATTGTAGCCATTTGTTGAGTGTTTTTTTTTGTGTCTAATCCGCATATATATATCGCCATTGCCCTTGATTTTCTTGACTGTATAACTCTTAAATGTCAACATATACACGTATGATTTAGTTTATGAAGATTTTCCAATGCCGAGAACCTCGATCAGAGAGTAAAAAAGGCGTAAGGTTCACAATGGTGTAAAATTAAAATGGGATATACCGAGCTAGGATTCGAGTTACAGGAACAAGGGCCAAACCAACCACCCAAGAATGGAATCGTCGAGCGAAAACAGTTGACAAGCTCCTAGAAGCAGCTTTTATTGTCACCCGACCTTTCTCCATCAACTAGGAATCTGATGCCGTCACTAAACACATTCCTTAAATTGTAGCCATTTGTTGAGTGTTTTTTTTTGGTGTCGAATTCGTATATATATCACCATTGCCTTTGATTTTCTTGACTGTATATCTCTTAAATGTCAACATATACACGTGTGATTTAGTTTACGAAGATTTCTCAATGCCGAGAACCTCGATCAGAGAGTAAAAAATGCGTAAGGTTCACAATGGTGTAAAATTAAAATGGGATATACCGGGCTAGGATTCGAGTTACAGGAAAAATGGCCAAACCAACCACCCAAGAATGGAATAGTCGAGCGAAAACACTTGACAACCTGCAAGAAGAAGCTTTTCTTGCCACCAGACCTTTCTCCATTAATTAGGAATCTGATGCCGTCACTAAACACATTCCTTAAATTGTAGCCATTTGTTGAGTGTTTTTTTTTTTGTGTCTAATCCGCATATATATCACCATTGCCCTTGATTTTCTTGACTGTATAACTCTTAAATGTCAACATATACACGTGTGATTTAGTTTACGAAGATATTTCAATGCCGAGAACCTCGATCAGAGAGTAAAAATGGCTTAAGGTTCACAATGGTGTAAAATTGAAATGGGATATACCAGGCTAGGATTCAAGTTACAGGAACAAGGGCCAAACCAACCACCCAAGAATGGAATCGTCGAGCGAAAACACTTTACAACCTCCTAGAAGCAGCTTTTATTGTCACCAGACCTTTCTCCATCAACTAGGAATCTGATGCCGTCACTAAACACATTCCTTAAATTGTAGCCATTTGTTGAGTGTTTTTTTTTGGTGTCAAATCCGCATATATATCACCATTGCCCTTGATTTTCTTGACTGTATATATCTCTTAAATGTCAACATATACACGTGTGATTTAGTTTACGAAGATTTCTCAATGCCGAGAACCTCGATCAGAGAGTAAAAAATGCGTAAGGTTAACAATGGTGTAAAATTAAAATGGGATATACCGGGCTAGGATTCGAGTTACAGGAAAAAGGGCCAAACCAACCACCCAAGAATCGAATAGTCGAGCGAAAACACTTGACAACCTCCAAGAAGCAGCTTTTCTTGCCACCAGACCTTTCTCCATTAATTAGGAATCTGATGCCGTCACTAAACACATTCCTTAAATTGTAGCCATTGTTGAGTGTTTATTTTTGGTGTCTAATCCGCATATATATCACCATTGCCCTTGATTTTCTTAACAGTATATCTCTTAAATGTTAACATATACACGTGTGATTTAGTTTACGAAGATTTTTCAATGCCGAGAACCTCAATCAGAGAGTAAAAAGGCGTAAGGTTCACAATGGTGTAAAATTGAAATGGGATATACCGGGCTAGGATTCAAGTTACAGGAACAAGGGCCAAACCAACCACCCAAGAATGGAATCGTCGAGCGAAAACACTTGACAACCTCCTAGAAGCAGCTTTTATTGTCACCAGACCTTTCTCCATCAACTAGGAATCTGATGCCGTCACTAAACACATTCCTTAAATTGTAGCCATTTGTTGAGTGATTTTTTTTTGGTGTCGAATCCGCATATATATCACCATTGCCCTTAATTTTCTTGACTGTATATCTCTTAAATGTCAACATATACATGTGTGATTTAGTTTACGAAGATTTCTCAATGCCGAGAACCTCGATCAGAGAGTAAAAAATGCGTAAGGTTCACAATGGTGTAAAATTAAAATGGGATATACCGGGCTAGGATTCGAGTTACAGGAAAAAGGGCCAAACCAACCACCCAAGAATCGAATAGTCGAGCGAAAACAATTGACAACCTCCAAGAAGCAGCTTTTCTTGCCACCAGACCTTTCTCCATTAATTAGGAATCTGATGCCGTCACTAAACACATTCCTTAAATTGTAGCCATTAGTTGAGTGTTTATTTTTGGTGTCTAATCCGCATATATATCACCATTGCCCTTGATTTTCTTAACAGTATATCTCTTAAATGTTAACATATACACGTGTGATTTAGTTTACGAAGATTTTTCAATGCCGAGAACCTCAATCAGAGAGTAAAAAGGCGTAAGGTTCACAATGGTGTAAAATTGAAATGGGATATACCGGGCTAGGATTCGAGTTACAGGAACAAGGGCCAAACCAACCACCCAAGAATGGAATCGTCGAGCGAAAACACTTGACAACCTCCTAGTAGCAGCTTTTCTTGCCACCAGACCTTTCTCCATCAATTAGGAATCTGATACCGTCACTAAACACATTCCTTAAATTCTAGCCATTTGTTGAGTGTTTTTTTTGGTGTCTAATCCGCATATATATCACCATTGCCCTTGATTTTCTTGACTGTATATCTCTTAAATGTCAACATATACACGTGAGATTTAGTTTACGAAGATTTTTCAATGCCGAGAATCTCGATCAGAGAGTAAAAAAGGCGTAAGGTTCAAAATGGTGTAAAATTAAAATGGGATATACCGGGTTAGGATTCTAGTTACAGGAACAAGGGCCATACCAACCAACCAAGATTGGGATCGTCGAGCTAAAACACTTGACAACCTCCTAGAAGCAGCTTTTCTTGCCACCAGACCTTTCTCCATCAATTAGGAATCTGATGCCGTCACTAAACACATTCCTTAAATTGTAGCTATATGTTGAGTGTTTTTTTTTTGGTGTCTAATCCGCGTATATATCAACATTGCCCATGATTTTCATGACTGTATATCTCTTAAATGTTAACATATACATGTCTGATTTAGTTTACGAAGATTTTTCAATGCTGAGAACCTCGATCAGAGAGTAAAAAAGGCGTAAGGTTAACAATGGTTTAAAATTAAAATGGGATATACCGGGCTAGGATTCGAGTTACAGGAACAAGGGCCAAACCAACCACCCAAGAATGGAATCGTTGAGCAAAAACACTTGACAACCTCCTAGAAGCAGCTTTTCTTGCCACCAGACCTTTCTCCATCAATTAGGAATCTGATGCCGTCACTAAACACATTTCTTAAATTGTAGCTACATGTTTAGTGTTTTTTTTTGTGTCTAATCCGCATATATATCACCATTGCCCTTGATTTTCTTGACTGTATATCTCTTAAATGTCATCATATACACGTGTGATTTAGTTTACGAAGACTATTCAATGCCGAGAACCTCGATCAGAGAATAAAAAAGGCGTAAGGTTAACAATGGTGTAAAATTAAAATGGGATATACCGGGCTAGGATTCTAGTTACAGGAACAAGGGCCAAACCAACCACCCAAGAATGGAATCGTCGAGCGAAAACACTTGACAACCACCTAGAAGCAGATTTTCTTTCCACCTGACCTTTCTCCATCAATTAGGAATCTGATGCCATCACTAAACACATTCCTCAAATTGTAGCCATTTGTTGAGCATTTTTTTTGGTGTCTAATCCGCATATATATCACCATTGCCCTTGATTTTCTTGACTGTATATCTCTTAAATGTCAACATATACACGTGTGATTTAGTTTACGAAGATTTCTCAATGCCGAGAACGTCGATCAGAGAGTAAAAAATGCGTAAGGTTCACAATGGTGTAAAATTAAAATGGGATATACCGGGCTAGGATTCGAGTTACAGGAAAAAGGGCCAAACCAACCACCCAAGAATCGAATAGTCGAGCGAAAACACACTTGACAACCTCCTAGTAGCAGCTTTTCTTGCCACCAGACCTTTCCCCATCAATTAGGAATCTGATACCGTCACTAAACACATTCTTTAAATTCTAGCCATTTGTTGAATGTTTTTTTGTGTCTAATCCGTATATATATCACCATTGCCCTTGATTTTCTTGACTGTATATCTCTTAAATGTCAACATATACACGTGTGATTTAGTTTACGAAGATTTTTCAATGCCGAGAATCTCGATCAGAGAGTAAAAAAGGCGTAAGGTTCACAATGGTGTAAAATTAAAATGGGATATACCGGGCTAGGATTCTAGTTACAGGAACAAGGGCTATACCAACCACCCAAGATTGGGATCGTCGAGCGAAAACACTTGACAACCTCCTAGAAGCAGCTTTTCTTGCCACCAGACCTTTCTCCATCAATTAGGAATCTGATGCCGTCACTAAACACATTCCTTAAATTGTAGCCATATTTTGAGTGTTTTTTTTGGTGTCTAATTCGTGTATATATCACCATTGCCCTTGATTTTCATGACTGTATATCTCTTAAATGTTAACATATACACGTCTGATTTAGTTTACGAAGATTTTTCAATGCTGAGAACCTCGATCAGAGAGTAAAAAAGGCGTAAGGTTCACAATGGTGTAAAATTAAAATGGGATATACCGGGCTAGGATTCGAGTTACAGGAACAATGGCCAAACCAACCACCCAAGAATGGAATCGTTGAGCAAAAACACTTGACAACCTCCTAGAAGCAGCTTTTCTTGCCACCAGACCTTTCTCCATCAATTAGGAATCTAATGCTGTCACTAAACACATTTATTAAGTTGTAGCTATTTGTTGAGTGTTTTTTTGAGTCTAATCCGCATATATATCACCATTGCCCTTGATTTTCTTGACTGTATATCTCTTAAATGTCATCATATACGCGTGTGATTTAGTTTACGAAGACTTTTCAATGCCGAGAACCTCGACCAGAGAATAAAAAAGGCGTAAGGTTAACAATGGTGTAAAATTAAAATGGGGATATACCGGGCTAGGATTCTAGTTACAGGAACAAGGGCCAAACCAACCACCCAAGAATGGAATAGTCGAGCGAAAACACTTGACAACCACCTAGAAGCAGATTTTCTTGCCACCTGACCTTTCTCCATCAATTAGGAATCTGATGCCATCACTAAACACAATCCTCAAATTGTAGCCATTTGTTGAGCATTTTTTTTGGTGTCTAATCCGCATATATATCACCATTGCCCTTGATTTTCTTGACTGTATATCTCTTAAATGTCAACATATACACATGTGATTTAGTTTACGAAGATTTTTCAATGCCGAGAACCTCGATCAGAGAGTAAAAAAGGCGTAAGGTTCACAATGTTGTAAAATAAAAATGGGATATACCAGGCTAGGATTCGAGTTACAGGAACAAGGTTCAAACCAACCACCCAAGAATGGAATAGTCCAGTGAAAACACTTGACAACCTCCTAGAAGCAGCTTTTCTTGCCACCAGATCTTTCTCCGTCAATTTGGAATCTGATGCCGTCACTAAACACATTCCTTAAATTGTAGCCATTTATTGAGTTTTTTTTGGTGATTAATCCGCATATATATCACCATTGCCCTTGATTTTCTTGACTGTATATCTCTTAAATGTCAACATATACACGTGTGATTTAGTTTACGAAGATTTTTCAATGCCGAGAACCTCGATCAGAGAGTAAAAAAGGCTTAAGGTTGACAATGGTGTAAAATTAAAATGGGATATTCCGGGCTAGGATTCGAGTTACAGGAACAAGGGCCAAACCAACTACCCTAGAATGGAATTGTCAAGCGAAAACACTTGACAACCTCCTAGAAGCAGCTTTTCTTGCCACCAGACCTTTCTCCATCAATTAGGAATCTGATGCCGTCACTAAACACATTCCTTAAATTGTAGCCATTTGTTGAGTGTTTTCTTTGTGTGTCTAATCCGCATATATATCACCATTGCCCTTGATTTTCTTGACTGTATAACTCTTAAATGTCAACATATACACGTATGATTTAGTTTACGAAGATTTTTGAATGCCGAGAACCTCGATCAGAGAGTAAAAAAGGCGTAAGGTTCACAATGCTGTAAAATTAAAATGGGATATACCGCGCTAGGATTCGAGTTTCAGGAACAAGGGCCAAACCAACCACCCAAGAATGGAATCGTCGAGCGAAAACACTTGACAACCTCCTAGAAGCAGCTTTTCTTGCCACCAGACCTTTCTCCATCAATTAGGAATCTGATGCCGTCACTAAACACATTCCTTAAATTGTAGCCATTTATTGAGTGTTTTTTTTTTGTGTTTAATCCACATATATATCACCATTGCCCTTGATTTTCTTGACTGTATATCTCTTAAATGTCAACATATACACGTGTGATTTAGTTTACAAAGATTTTTCAATGCCGAGAACCTCGATCAGAGAGTAAAAAAGGTGTAAGGTTCACAATGGTGTAAAATTAAAATCGGATATACCGGGCTAGGATTCGAGTTACAGGAACAAGGGCCAAACCAACCACCCAAGAATGGAATCGTCGAGAGAAAACACTTGACAACCTCCTAGAAGCAGCTTTTCTGGCCACCAGATCTTTCTCCATCAATTAGGAATCTGATGCCGTCACAAAACACATTCATTAAATTGTAGCCCTTTGTTGAGTTTTTTTTTGGTGTCTAATCCGCATATATATCACCATTGCCCTTGATTTTCTAGACTGTATATCTCTTAAATGTCAACATATACACGAGTGATTTAGTTTAGGAAGATTTTTCAATGCCGAGAACCTCGATCAGGGAGTAAAAAAGGTGTAAGGTTCACAATGGTGTAAAATTAAAATGGGATATACCGGGCTAGGATTCGAGTTACAGAAACAAGGGTCAAACCAACCACATAAGAATGGAATAGTCGAGTGAAAACACTTGACAACCTCCTAGAAGCAGCTTTTCTTGCCACCAGACCTTTCTCCATCAATTAGGAATCTGATGCCGTCACTAAACACATTTCTTAAATTGTAGCCATTTGTTGAGTGTTTTTTTTGGTGTCAAATCCGCATATATTTCACAATTGCCCTTGATTTTATTGACTGTATATCTCTTAATTGTCAACATATACACGTGTGATTTAGTTTACGAAGATATATCAATGCCGAGAACCTCGATCAGAGAGTAAAAAGGCGTAAGGTTCACAATGGTGTAAAATTAAAATGGGATATACCGGGCTAGGATTTAAGTTACAGGAACAAGGGCCAAACCAACCACCCAAGTATGGAATCGTCGAGCGAAAACACTTGACAACCTCCTAGAAGCAGCTTTTCTTGTCACCAGACCTTTCTCCATCAACTAGGAATCTGATGCCGTCACTAAACACATTCCTTAAATTGAAGCCATTTGTTGAGTGTTTTTTTTTTGGTGTCGAATCCGCATATATATCACCATTGCCCTTGATTTTCTTGACTGTATATCTCTTAAATGTCAATATATACACGTGTAATTTTGTTTACGAAGATTTTTCAATGTCGAGAACCTCGATCAGAGAGTAAAAAAGGCGTAAGGTTCATAATGGTGTAAAATTAAAATGGGATATACCGGGCTAGGATTCGAGTTATGGGAAAAAGGGCCAAACCAACCACCCAAGAATGGAATAGTCGAGCGAAAACACTTGACAACCTCCAAGAAGCAGCTTTTCTTGCCACCAGACCTTTCTCCATCAATTAGGAATCTGATGCCGTCACTAAACACATTCCCTAAATTGTAGCCATTTGTTGAGTGCTTTTTTTTGGTGTCTAATCCGCATATATATCACCATTGGCCTTTATTTTCTTAACTGTATATCTCTTAAATGTTAACATATACACGTGTGATTTAGTTTACGAAGATTTTTCAATGCCGAGAACCTCAATCGGAGAGTAAAAAGGCGTAAGGTTCACAATGGTGTAAAATTGAAATGGGATATCCCAGGCTAGGATTCGAGTTACAGGAACAAGGGCCAAACCAACCACCCAAGAATTGAATCGTCGAGCGAAAACACTTGACAACCTCCTAGAAGCAGCTTTTCTAGCCACCAGACCTTTCTCCATCAATTAGGAATCTGATGCCGTCACTAAACACATTCCTTAAATTGTAGCATTTTTGAGTGTTTTTTTTTGGTGTCTAATCCGCATATATATCACCATTGCCCTTGATTTTGTTGACTGTATATCTCTTAAATGTCAACATATACACGTGTGATTTAGTTTACGAAGATTTTTCAATACCGAGAACCTCGATCAGAGAGTAAAAAAGGCGTAAGGTTCACAATGGTGTAAAATTAAAATGGGATATACCGGGCTAGGATTCGAGTTACAGGAACAAGGGCCAAACCAACCACCCAAGAATGGAATCGTCGAGCGAAAACACTTGACAACCTCCTAGAAGCAGCTTTTCTTGCCACCAGACCCTTCTCCATCAATTAGGAATCTGATGCCGTCACTAAACACATTCCTTAATTGTAGCCATTTGTTGATTGTTTTTTTTTGGTGGCTAATCCGCATATACATCACCATTGCCCTC
Organism: Helianthus tuberosus; assembly: GCA_030545235.1. Classification (NCBI taxonomy): domain Eukaryota; kingdom Viridiplantae; phylum Streptophyta; class Magnoliopsida; order Asterales; family Asteraceae; genus Helianthus; species Helianthus tuberosus. The sequence goes on from JARYGA010059164.1 coordinate 18,943, forward strand.
GATTTTCTTGACTGTACATCTCTTAAATGTCAACATATACACGTGTGACTTAGTTTAGAAAGATTTTTCAATGCCGAGAACCTTGATCAGAGAGTAAAAAAGGCGTAAGGTTCACAATGGTGTAAAATTAAAATGGGATATACCGGGCTAGGATTCTAGTTACAGGAACAAGGGCTATACCAACCACCCAAGATTGGGATCGTCGAGCGAAAACACTTGACAACCTCCTAGAAGCAGCTTTTCTTGCCACCAGACCTTTCTCCATCAATTAGGAATCTGATGCCGTCACTAAACACGTTCCTTAAATTGTAGCCATATTTTGAGTGTTTTTTTTGGTGTCTAATTCGCGTATATATCACCATTGCCCTTGATTTTCATGACTGTATATCTCTTAAATGTTAACATATACACGTCTGATTTAGTTTACGAAGATTTTTCAATGCTGAGAACCTCGATCAGAGAGTAAAAAAGGCGTAAGGTTCACAATGGTGTAAAATTAAAATGGGACATACCGGGCTAGGATTCGAGTTACAGGAACAAGGGCCAAACCAACCACCCAAGAATGGAATCGTTGAGCAAAAACACTTGACAACCTCCTAGAAGCAGCTTTTCTTGCCACCAGACCTTTCTCCATCAATTAGGAATCTGATGCTGTCACTAAACACATTTATTAAATTGTAGCTATTTGTTGAGTGTTTTTTTGTGTCTAATCCGGATATATATCACCATTGCCCTTGATTTTCTTGACTGTATATCTCTTAAATGTCATCATATACGCGTGTGATTTAGTTTACGAAGACTTTTCAATGCCGAGAACCTCGACCAGAGAATAAAAAAGGCGTAAGGTTAACAATGGTGTAAAATTAAAATGGGGATATACCGGGCTAGGATTCTAGTTACAGGAACAAGGGCCAAACCAACCACCCAAGAATGGAATCGTCGAGCGAAAACACTTGACAACCACCTAGAAGTAGATTTTCTTGCCACCTGACCTTTCTCCATCAATTAGGAATCTGATGCCATCACTAAACACATTCCTCAAATTGTAGCAATTTGTTGAGCATTTTTTTTGGTGTCTAATCCGCATATATATCACCATTGCCCTTGATTTTCTTGACTGTATATCTCTTAAATGTCAACATATACACATGTGATTTAGTTTACGAAGATTTTTCAATGCCGAGAACCTCGATCAGAGAGTAAAAAAGGCGTAAGGTTCACAATGTTGTAAAATAAAAATGGGATATACCAGGCTAGGATTCGAGTTACAGGAACAAGGTTCAAACCAACCACCCAAGAATGGAATAGTCCAGTGAAAACACTTGACAACCTCCTAGAAGCAGCTTTTCTTGCCACCAGATCTTTCTCCGTCAATTTGGAATCTGATGCCGTCACTAAACACATTCCTTAAATTGTAGCCATTTATTGAGTTTTTTTTTGGTGATTAATCCGCATATATATCACCATTGCCTTTGATTTTCTTGACTGTATATCTCTTAAAAGTCAACATATACACGTGTGATTTAGTTTACGAAGATTTTTCAATGCCGAGAACCTCGATCAGAGAGTAAAAAAGGCGTAAGGTTGACAATGGTGTAAAATTAAAATGGGATATTCCGGCTAGAATTCGAGTTACAGGAACAAGGGCCAAACCAACTACCCCAGAATGGAATCGTCGAGCGAAAACACTTGACAACCTCCTAGAAGCAGCTTTTCTGGCCACCAGATCTTTCTCCATCAATTAGGAATCTGATGCCGTCACAAAACACATTCATTAAATTGTAGCCCTTTGTTGAGTTTTTTTTTGGTGTCTAATCCGCATATATATCACCATTGCCCTTGATTTTCTTGACTGTATATCTCTTAAATGTCAACATATACACGAGTGATTTAGTTTAGGAAGATTTTTCAATGCCGAGAACCTCGATCAGGGAGTAAAAAAGGTGTAAGGTTCACAATGGTGTAAAATTAAAATGGGATATACCGGGCTAGGATTCGAGTTACAGAAACAAGGGTCAAACCAACCACATAAGAATGGAATAGTCGAGTGAAAACACTTGACAACCTCCTAGAAGCAGCTTTTCTTGCCACCAGACCTTTCTCCATCAATTAGGAATCTGATGCCGTCACTAAACACATTTCTTAAATTGTAGCCATTTGTTGAGTGTTTTTTTTGGTGTCAAATCCGCATATATTTCACAATTGCCCTTGATTTTATTGACTGTATATCTCTTAATTGTCAACATATACACGTGTGATTTAGTTTACGAAGATATATCAATGCCGAAAACCTCGATCAGAGAGTAAAAAGGCGTAAGGTTCACAATGGTGTAAAATTAAAATGGGATATACCGGGCTAGGATTTAAGTTACAGGAACAAGGGCCAAACCAACCACCCAAGTATGGAATCGTCGAGCGAAAACACTTGACAACCTCCTAGAAGCAGCTTTTCTTCTCACCAGACCTTTCTCCATCAACTAGGAATCTGATGCCGTCACTAAACACATTCCTTAAATTGAAGCCATTTGTTGAGTGTTTTTTTTTTGGTGTCGAATCCGCATATATATCACCATTGCCCTTGATTTTCTTGACTGTATATCTCTTAAATGTCAACATATACACGTGTAATTTTGTTTACGAAGATTTTTCAATGCCGAGAACCTCGATCAGAGAGTAAAAAAGGCGTAAGGTTCATAATGGTGTAAAATTAAAATGGGATATACCGGGCTAGGATTCGAGTTATGGGAAAAAGGGCCAAACCAACCACCCAAGAATGGAATAGTCGAGCGAAAACACTTGACAACCTCCAAGAAGCAGCTTTTCTTGCCACCAGACCTTTCTCCATCAATTAGGAATCTGATGCCGTCACTAAACACATTCCCTAAATTGTAGCCATCTGTTGAGTGCTTTTTTTTGGTCTCTAATCCGCATATATATCACCATTGGCCTTTATTTTCTTAAC
>JARYGA010059165.1:0-21260 GCA_030545235.1 Helianthus tuberosus
CTGCATCATTGTCACAATAAATGGGAGTTTGGGAAAAATTCAAACCGTAGTCTACCAGCTGGTGTTGAATCCAGATAACCTGTGAGCAGCAGGTTGAAGCGGCCACGTATTCCGCTTCTGCAGTAGATAGAGAGACAGTTTGTTGCTTCTTGCATTGCCAGGAAATGAGGCGGTCCCCCAGAAACTGGCATCCTGCTGACGTAGACTTCATGTCCTGACCAGTACCTCCAAAATTCCTTGCACAATGCTTCACTAGTGGATCCAAAGATTATGTCATCCACCTAGATCTGCACTGAGATTTGATCCTCTCCCACTTTTTGAATGAACAATGTCTATCAGTGAAATGAGTGGAGTAACCGTTGTCGCCAATTTGAGCAACACTTAGCAGACTGTGCTTCAACTCAGGAATGTAGTTGACATCTCAGAAATAGAGATCACCATTCTTGACTGTACCTCTTCGTGTGATCTTTCCTTTCTCGCCACTCGCAAAGGCAACATATCCTCCATTGAATTCTTCAAGATCAGAAAGTTAGGATAGATTGCCCTCCATAGCCGTTCCTGCACATTAGGCGGGATTAGTTAGATTTTGGTACCCAAGCCATAGTTGTGGTGGATACACCCTGTGCATTAATGTATGTAACTTGCATCCAAATCAACTTTTCTTTAGAGTAGATAGGTTTGTTATTGATGCACGATGATTTAGGAGAGTTTTTTGTAACATGACTCTTAGGTTTCCAAACTTGCCTATGACCATCCAATCTCTTAGATGCCTTAGGCGAAATAGAATTAGAGTTTGGAATGAAATTGTTTGATTTCATTTTCATTTGTTTAGCTTTGTTCCAATCTCCATCAGAAGGCCTCATTTTGGAGTTCAGCTTCCTAACAGGTTTAGATTTTGAAGCCTTTTCCTGTTTTGGATGCTTGACATTCCCTTTTTGAGCCTTCTGATGCTCTCCCCTTTTGAGTTTATCAGGACGATGCTGACAATTTCTTGCAATGTGTCCAGCAATTCCACAAGCGTAACATATTTGTCGTTTCACATGTGGTTTTGCTTGACATCCATCTGTCTTTGCAGAACCTGAGAGCTTGTGTGGTTCCTGAGATGCAAACGAGACTTGTTTAGCCGTATCTTTAGAAACAGAATGACATTTAATTGGTTTGTTTGATCTTGATTTTAGAGGAACATATTTACCTTCATTTCCTCTTTTAGTTTGTTTTACCAATAAATTTTTAGACTTGTCAACTTTATTAGGCAAAACAACTGAATTCAAATCCGCACAAATAGAACCAAATAATTGTCAGAACATTCATCGCTCTTTAAAACAGAGCCCACACAATCCAAAGTATCAGAAGAAATTGAAATATTGCTTGACTCTTCAGAAATTAAAGAATTGTTTTTCTGAATTTTATTTTTCAAAACTTTAAAAGCAACTTCGTCCTCATCATCTCCATCTACCCAATCTTCATTAATTACTTGGTCTGCATTTGAAGCAACAGGGTTAGTATCATTAATTTTCTCACAAACAGTGTCACTTGATGCTGCAGAATTGCTCTCAGCTTCTTGTGACACAATTGGTTCAGAAGGATCAGAAATATTTTTCTTTGAACAGTCAGCAGGGGCTCCTGTGGTTTCATTACCATCTAACTCAACAGAAGCTCCTGATGTTGTTTCTGATTATACTTTGATCGAATTTGAATCAACTGTTTCAGATGATTCATTTGTTGATTCCACTGAAGCAAATGACTCTGAATTATCACAGTCAGTCTTTTAATTGGAGTTACAGGTTGAATCAGATGAAGCTGATGATTCAGTTTGAGATGGCTCTGCTTCCTCAGGTGATACACTGTTGACACTAGATGATTCGCCCATTTCTGATTTCTCAGAAGTGGATGTTTCAGAAGTGTCACAAGATGTGTCACATGATGAAGCAGATTCACTTTGTTTGCCCCTATTGAATTCTCTCATAAATTCAGTCAAACCTTTTAACATGGCAAACTCGATATTATCTACATTAACTCTAGGCGCTCTTACCTCAGGCTCTTGTGTTGCTGATTTACACGAAGCTTCCTTTTCCAATACTTGAAAATATTATCAACACTTACATTTTCTCAAAGTTTAAGGTTTCAGTATGATTTAAAACATTTTCTGATTTAACAAACGTTTGATTATAAGCCTGTTTTTCTAAGATGATTTCAGTATTATCAGGCCTAGTGATTTTTATCTTTCGAGGCTTGACAGGCTCAGGCTTCCTATCCTCTGGTTTTCCATATTCCATCTTGGGTAAATTGTCTATCTCCTCTTCAGTCATTGGAATTGAGGAATAGTTGTGGTTGTATGGTGGAGGTATGCACACAAAACCCAACCCTTTATTCCTCATTTCCTTTTTGCTATACTTTAACTGTTGATTTATCACTTTCTAGACTTTTTTGCTTGAAACATCAAACTTTTTAAAATTAAATTCAGTATTTTCAAAAGTTGATTTTAAGTCATTTAATTCTAAAGTTAATTTTTCAGATAGCTCCTGGAAGTGGAGATATCGACAGTTTGCTTCGCTTAAATCACTATGAAACTTTCGAATATCTCGTTTTTGTGCCTCCACCATTTCTTTATACCCATTCAGTTTCTTTTTAACTTCATAACTACTAGATCTGGTATATTGAAGTTGCATAGTAAGCGATTCGGCCTGTTCCTTAAAACCCTTTACCTTTTCTTTACATTTTAAAGTACAACAAACATCATCTATACATACCTCAGCCTCAGAAGGAGAGTAGTCATTCATTTGAGCCATGAGGGTGTGATAGATCGTTTCCTCAACATCTTCAGTGGCCGAGGCAGCATCTTCTTTCACTTCTGCCATGAGAGCTTGATTTGTAGACTGTGGAACAGATGGAGTTTGGTTCACTTGTTTAGTAGCAACAGCAGTGTAGCCAGATTGGTTAACGAAAGTTCAAATATCAGCAGGGAACTACACAGTAGGGGGTCCTTGAAGCGAGCTCATTTCTTACTGAGACATCAAAGCACTATTAGTCAACACACCTGCATTGTTGTAGCTTGCAGTGTGGTTGTAGAGCCTTTGTTTGTCATCCATTTCATATGACTTTAGCAATGAAATTAGCTCAGAAAGAGTCATTCTAGCTAAGTCCCTGGTTCTTTTGATGAGAGTCACATTTGTGTCCCAGTTTCTTGGAAGAGAGTTGAGCAGTTTCTTGTTGGCGAGAGATTTTTCCAAGGTGATATCATGAGTTTTTATATCACTGACCAAGGCAACAAACCTTTGGATTTTGTCACACCCCCAAAAATCCACACGTGGAGTATCACCGCTTGGAGGCGTGACTGACCAGGATCAAGCCACCAATCATATTGAACAAGCATGTAAGTAATATATAAAATCCAACACAATACAATTGGTGTCTATACAAAACATAGTTTAAGTTGCAAGCGGAAGCATAATATTTAAAACCAAGTCATAAGTTTAAACGTTTCAAATGTTTAGCATGGCACACAGCTGTCCATGTCCCACAACGACTCTTCCCACTCCAATGCAAGCTCCATGAGTACCTAACGACCTGCAAGGCATGTGACAACGAGTCAACAACAAAGTTGAGCGAGTTCACAGTTGGTTGTTTAGTTATAGTGTTCGTAAATCATATGTTTATTTCGTAAACCATGTACTGTATTAATCTGTATCGCGGTTTCCCAAACATGTTTGCGATGATTAGTGGGGGCTTCCCATGTGTATCGTATTAATCCGTATCGCGGTTTCCCAAACATGTTTGCGATGATTAGTGGGGGCTTCCCATGTGTATCGTATTAATCCGTATCGCGGTTTCCCAAACATGTTTGCGATGATTAGTGGGGGCTTCCCATGTTGTATGTTACTAGACTAGTCGTATCCGTACGTGCCCTTCTTAATCCAAGAACTGTAGCAAGTATGAGTTTACGTAGGTTTTACGTACGTTCCCTTCAATCCGAGGACAATAGTAAGTATGAGTGTACGTAGGTTTTACGTACGTGCCCTTCAATCCGAGGACAGTAAAAAGTAGTTTAATAGTAATGATAGTATGTGTAGTTATTCAATCCCATTCCCAACCCACCGGGAATCCCATGCCTTAGGAGTGTGAACTCACCTTGGTTTGCTCGGTATGCTAAGTTATGTGCTCAGAAATAATCAGTCAAGGCCTATAGTTATGCACGTATACACAATCAGTACATGTTTGTAGGGTTTCACATACAATCTATGTCACACAGTGTGCTAAGCAATTATCACGTATCACATAAGCAGTTAAATCAGAGTCACGCAATTCATGCTTCATATAAATGAGTTCTAGTCTATTCTAACATAGGTTCTCAATTAACAAGCTTAACAGAGTTTAACATACTTAACAAGATTAACAGAATTAATAAACTAGCAGAGCTACTAATCTTGACGGAGTTAACATAGTTAATATACTCAACAGGGTTCATATACTTAACATACTTTAACTTAACAGAGTTTATGTATCAAGGCATTCAACGAAATCACCTTTGTGGCGAAAATACCTGGACGAAATCACTACAGACGAAAACCCCTAGGCAACGAAATCCCAAGGGTTTTCGTTGAGTATAATGTATGGTGAAAACACTTTGGATTTCGTCTGGATCCTGTGTTTTCGTCCATGCTGAACATGTTCATCACCAACAGTTACCCACCCAGAAGCCCTAACGATTCGTTTAACAGTTACATGATCATATTATCCATTCTATCACACAATCAGTATCATTTGGACATAATCATGGCAACACTATCAACTATCATTCCCAACAGACCATATACAATCACTTTAATCACAAAGATTAACCAGAACCATTCAGAATCACAACGATTTAACCACTTGTTCATCAATCATTATCCAATCATATGAATATAAACACTTCACAATAATAGTTAATACATGATACGAAATAATTAATCCATAATGATTCCAATCAAAACAATTATCAATAATAAATCACTAACCTAAACAGGAGAAACAAGAGCAATGAACTAGTCGATGTAGGAGGCTTCGAGAGTTTCAAGGCTGCTGTCGCACATAAGGTTAGGGAGAGACTCTAGGGTTTTCTATACGTGCTCTTAACATAACCGATTTCATAAGTTATATCGAAAACACAACTGGGCCTGCCGAACACCCTTGGGCCAAGGCCCATTCCTGGCGAAATCGATGAATCCGACGAAAACATATGGTTTTCGTGGGGTGGATGGCGAAAATAGGTATTTTCGTTAAACATGTGTTTTCGTTGGGTGGGTGGGTGTTTTCGGCCAAGGCTCCATTTTGTTTTTATTAATTATACAAAGCATAACACTAATACAAAATGTATATCATATACACACTTACAATACCCACCAAGAATATATAAACAACGCTTTGTGAACAAGTATTAAGTCGAGTAGAGACCTTGAAAACTCGGGTTGTCACATTATCCCCAACTTGAAAGAAATTCCGTCCCGAAATTTAGCACGTGGTTACTGAGGAAGCTAGTTGTTTTGTGTTGTTTCATGGTTTTCCTGGGGTGTCACATCATCCCCCCGTTGGTTTGGAATTTCGTCCCGAAATTCCGCAGTAGCTTCTGCCTCAGTAGTGGTTGCACTGTTTCCGAACAACTGGGGATATTTGAGTTTCATCTGATCTTCTCGTTCCTAGGTAAACTCTGGGCCACGACGGGAGTTCCAACGAACTCGAACAAGAGGTATTCTGGTGCGCTTGAGGACCTTAACATCCCGGTCCGTGATTTCAACTGGTTCCTCAACGAATCGCAAATGATCGTCGATAGTGAGCTCCTTCAAAGGAACTATGAGGGTCTCATCTGACAGACACTTCTTCAGATTTGACACGTGAAATACGTTGTGAACTCCACTGAGTTCTGGTGGTAAGTTCAGTTTGTAAGCCACTTTACCTATCTTCTCAATGACTTTGAACGGTCCGACGTAACGCGGATTAAGTTTGCCTCTTTTTCCAAAGCGAACCACACCCTTCCAGGGTGAAACTTTGAGTAGCACTCGATCCCCAACTTGGAACTCGAGTGGTTTCCTGCGCTTATCAGCGTAGCTTTTCTGACGGTCACGAGCCGCCGCCATGCGTTGTCGTATCTGAGCAATTCTTTCCGTTGTGTCCACTACAAGTTCTGGACCTGTGATTTGGCTGTCACCAACTTCTGCCCAGCAAAGAGGTGATCGGCATTTACGTCCGTACAATGCCTCAAACGGAGCGGCTTGAATGCTAGTGTGGTAACTGTTATTATACGAAAACTCCACTAGAGGAAGATGTTTTTCCCAGCCGTTGCCAAAGTCAATCACACATGCCCTAAGCATGTCTTCAAGAGTTTGGATGGTGCATTCAGACTGCCCATCCGTCTGTGGATGATAAGCTGTGCTCATGTCTAAACGTGAGCCAAAAGATTTGTGCATCGCTTGCCACAGTTCTGAAGTAAAACGTGCATCACGATCAGAAATAATAGAGGTCGGCACTCCGTGCCTCGAAACCACTTCCTTTAAGTAAACGTCTGCTAGAGTGGAGAACTTATCTGTTTCCTTGATAGCCAAAAAGTGTGCAGACTTTGTGAGTCGATCCACGATCACCCAAATAGTATCATTTCCACGTTGAGATCTAGGCAGGCCAGTAATGAAATCCATGGAAATTTGCTCCCATTTCCATTGTGGTATCTCTGGTTGTTGGAGTAGGCCCGATGGTTTCTGATATTCAGTCTTGACTCTCGCATAAGTCAAACATTTGCTAACGTAAGTTGCTATGTGAGCTTTCATGCTAGGCCACCAATACGTAGATCTGAGATCGTGGTACATCTTATCCGAACCAGGATGTACTGAGTAGCGAGACTTATGTGCTTCATCCATTACGAGTTCTTGTAAATTGCCAAAGAGTGGGACCCAAATGTGTCCTGTTACGTAGTAGGCGCCGTCTTCCTTTTGTTCTAACCGTTGCCTTGAGCCGCGTAGGGCTTCAGCCCTGACGTTTTCTGGTTTCAATGCTTCTACCTGAGCATCTCGTATCTGTGCAGGAAGACTAGATTGGATAGTGAGTTGTAAAGCACGTACGCGTCTAGGTGTAGTATGTCACACCCTGGCTTTGCGGAAGCGTGGGTTTATTTGGTGTGACTTCTTAATACCATAGCTTAATCACAACAAAGCTATATGAAAATAAAACCATGCGGATCATCCATTGATTTAAGTTTGAAAAGTAAAGTACCACAACATTGTCTTAAGGCGTTGACGCATGCAACGGAAATTACAACCTGATAACATAAAAACTTTGTTCTTAAGACGCAACCACAAACATAACATAAACACTGTTTAAGACTTGCGACTCGTCCAGGTAAAAGTCGCAATCCCTAAACGTGGATGATCCCGTAACTCTAACGCAGCGGGAAAACATAGCATACCGTGCCAGATCCTTAGTTCCCTGAAATACATGTAAGTTGGAAAAATCAACATAATGTTGAGCGAGTTCATGTGTAAGTGAGTATGTAAAACCCTTGTAAGTATAAAAACCCTGGTATGTAGCAAATAAGGAAATAAAGAGATCACCAATGGTTTGCAAGGCCATTGATATGTGTGAAGTGCAAGTAGGAAGACTCAAACTTAGCGGATTTATGCGTCGGGCACAAAGTCACCCCGAGGTCCGTTCTGTTTGGCCTGAGGCTGGGCTCGCTACACCCAGATAGATCTACCGCTCCTGTCCCTCGGTCCTACAATGAGGATTAATGATCTCAAGTTGCGCCTACCCACTCACATGATCTAAGTAGTAACCCTCCTTACGCTAAACATACCATGTGTAAAAGTACTCGTAATCATAGTAACATGTATTTCACCCCCCGCAGTTTAGAAAACTGAAAACAGTTAAGAGAAAAGGGGGACATGAACTCACAGTAATGCGTCCTCGATAACAGCAACTCAAACTCGGTCTGCAACACGACTACCTACAACGTGCTAATATCTATTAGACAAACGGTCGTGCCTTGACTTAAAGTTTAACGTTCTTGGGAAATAGTTAGACAACTACTTCGTGTTTATACTTCTTAATTATCGTATAAATAGATTCCTTCCCAAGGATGGGGTATTCATGCATGCACTATGTATTCGGTGACTTAGAGTGTTGACAAAATATATTTTCAAGTCTCGTTTCCAACACTTTAAAGTTTTGTGTCAAAACTCATGGCGAGGTTTACTTCCGAGAAATAAAGTTAAACATACGTGTTAGAAAAATAATTTTTCTAAGTCTTGGTATTTTTTTTTAGAAAAAAAATTCGCCAGAGTTTCCCCTAAAAACGGGAGTGTCCGTGCTAATACGCACATCGTTTTCTTTTTGAAATCAACCCATGATCATCAACAATCAACCACTACGTTTTGACACGCAAAACACTACCGTTGTCGTTTCAGTTTTAATATCTGAAAAACTGCACTTTTTCGGACGAGTAAATAAAATACTTAACTTATTCCAAAAATTCCCAATTTTTTACGGAACGTCCTAATCGACCCACAAATTATTGTGTAAAAATATCGGGGTCTAGTTCATTATCAGTAATTTATAGAAAATCGTTTACCTAACTGTGATCAGATTTGTTACATTCTGATCGCAGTCTACGGAATAATTCGTTTAAAATTCCTCGTAAGTCCGTTTGTCGAAATTCCAGTTGGGGGGTCACAAATACATCAGTGAACATCTTTGATAAAAATTTCAGGGGCTGGTTCGATTTAGATTTCGAGTTGTGACTGAAAACGTATGACCCATTTTACTGAAGTAAAACTCAGCCTTAGCTGCTGTCATGAAAACAGACTTTTAAAATAGTAACCGACCTCAGAAAAATACGATTCCAGCGCCATTTTCTTTGTTTTTCGAAAATAAACAATTTAGGCTTCAGAAATTCCATTTTTCGGTTTATTAAAGACCGTTTACAGCCTGTTGAAGACGGCTGAAAAAGTAACTCAGCATGTTGTTTCGTGATTTAAATGTTATTAAATCGTGTTACAAGTGTCCGATAAACGGGTTTTTCCAAGAAAACAACGATTTAACATCAAGTATGATTTAACCAACCCTCAAACCAACAAGATTCCGTTTCATGACTCATTCCCATGTAAACATTGTGTAGCTATTATGTTCATAACTCATGTTTCACATTTTCTAGTATTCTTGTTATTTAGTGATTTAAACAACAACACATCATACTACAAATCATAATTTTGAACAAGATGAACCAAGGTAAAATGGGACTTACTACTAGCCTCTAGCTAGGGACGAAATCTAGTGAAGAAATGTGAAGAAAAGATGGTGTAAAAGACTAGAACAATGCTCCTTTGAGAGTCCTTCAAGATGCACCTTCCATGGTTGCACTTCAAAGCTTGAATGGGATGTGTAAAATGAAGAAGATGATGATGTTTAAAGGTGATGGTGGTGGATTCGGTTGGGGTAAACCGAATAGAGAGAGAGAGAAATGATTTGAGAGTGAAATCTTTGTGAAATGATAAGTTGTAAGAATGTGCCATACTTATATATGATTTGTTCACTATAACAAGTAAGTAATCCAATAAATAATTCAATTATAATCTTGCAAGATATATGAGGTATGGTAAGATGATATGTGGGGTCCCACTTGGGAACTAATATCGTTGGGGGGGGGGGGGGGTTTCTTATTGCAAAAATTGTGACTAAATTGCAAGATGGTAGTTAGTTTCAAGTAACTAGATAATATATGTTGGTGTGATGGTTTTTAGTGGGTATTATGGCATATGGGGATCATGACTAGCCATAAATAATAAAACAAAGTGTCTGTCAAAAATTTAGTGTCTCGGGTAATGTCCGGTTATCCGGTTAGGTAACGTCCCGTTAAAGTGTTTAATTAGTCCGAAAAGGTCTTTTATATATATTTTGCAACACAAATTATTCCCGATACTTAGGAAAATATACGGGACCGTTCTGCCATGTTTTTGCACTTTATTAATAATTTAAACATTCAGAGTTTTGTATTAAAGTGCAGAATTTTGTACTTATAGTACGTTTTAGGCACATCCGGTCCCTATAAACTTCACCTAGTGACGCAGTTCTACAATCCTCACCTCCCTACACTCACTACTAGTGTAGTAAACTATTCCCGGCTCATACTGGCCTTAGAGGCAATGTCTGCCTGATGCTGGTTATGTCAGCATGTTTAATGGGTATCCCGTATAGTGTGCTCACTGTGCTTTTTGTGCATCAAGGTTGTCACTGATGTTTGTGTATAAATAATAGAGTGACAGTATAAAATGTGATGCATGAGCATGTATGTATCAGAAATCAGTAGGCAGTTTAATCACAGTTGTAAGCAAGAACAGTAATTAAGCAGTAATTAAATATTAATTAATTCGTACGGATACCTGGTTTGGTGAGGGTTGTCACATTCTCCCCCCGTTAAAGAAATTTCGTCCCGAAATTTAAGTTCTGCTACCAGATGCAGGGTTCTTAGGAAATAAATGGGGGTATTTCTCTTTCATTCGATCCTCACGTTCCCACGTTGTCACACCCCGACCGCGTAAAACAACAAATCGCGGCGGAAACATCGAGGCGTGTTGCAACAGAATTAATGTTTCATAACCATGGATACCAAAAAGTGTTTCGTTTTATTAATCATTGAATAATTACATCGTCTTGAAATCTAAATACACTATTTAAACATAGTCTATCATTGTTATTGAGTCACTAAGGCCTTGTCCAGTCCTATGTGAGCATGCATCTTATCAATCGATATCATCCAACAATACCTGAAACATATGTGAAAACGAGGTCAGCAAAGAAATGCTGGCGAGTTACATAGGTTTTGTGAAAATAAGATTCATGACTTCTGTTTTAATAAAATGTTTAGTCATGAACCTTGTAATTTTCTTTGTCTTTGTAAATCATTTGAAAAACAATAAGTTTAGATGATATGTATAAATAAGAGAATGATGCATGATTAAATGAATAACCATGTAAAATGAGTCTTTATAAGATGAATTGTTTGTAAATAATTGTCTTGTGAAAAGTATGTTACTTGTATAAAATATTCTATGTCTCAAACTGAAATGATTCAAATAACGCTACAATATGTAACACCATACAAACACTTATATATAGGAAGTACCAGCGGCGTATCCACCATGTTTGTATCATATTACACACGCATCGTTACTTAATCACTTAACCAAACCAAACCAAACAATGTAAAATGTCTATGTTTAAATATCAATGTCAAATGTCTATGTCAAATATCCATGTCAAATGTCTATGTCAAATATCCATGTCAAATGTCTATGTCAAATATCCATGTCAAATGTCTATGTCAAATATCCATGTATGGCAAGTGAAATGTCTCAACTAAACCATATGCACAAAAACAAAGTATTGAAGTAAAACTTGGTTTAAATCAAAGTTATGTTTTGTGGAAAATACATGATCAAATGTCAATCATGTACAAATGTTTACCCAATCGTTAAACCATCTTGTTTTAATCGTTCAAATCGTTCTTGTTTTAACAAACCCTTACCAAAGGGTAAGTTAATATTTTAATTGTGAAACTACTTTATGGTCGATTCTCTAATAACATTCAAACCTTCTTGACGCGTTCCTCGTTCCAACTCGCTCTCGTTCTCGTTCTTAACAAACCCTTACCAAAGGATAAGTTAATAATTACAGATTCAGTCGCTACCCACAACCCCCACACATAACAATGGGTGCAGTAAATAACGGGATTTGTCAGATCCTATGGTACCATAACCTAATACTGGTCGGCTTGATCATAGCTAATGAATGTCATCGGTCATGTAAACTACAACCAACAAGTTTGTTCACTTTTTGAAATTGTTATTAGTTTTTGAAATCATTGTATTCGTTCTTGAAATCATTGTATTCGTTCTTGAAATCATTGTTAAAGCATTTAGCACATATGAGTCACCCCAAAACAGTTGAAAACAGTAAAAGAGGGGAATAATGTACTCGCCTGAGAGTGCTTAGGAGTCTTGAACAACTACCAAGTAAGCTATAGGAGTCCCGGAAAATAAACGGTACCTAATACAGGTAACTACATAAATAACCCGGACCTAAATCGGAAGACTGGGTAGCAGGAGGGTTTGTAAACCAAATGAGTGTAGGAACTCATATGATATGGTTTAACAAAGCCTACATACTAAATGAAACTTAACCTAAGTATTATCGACCCATCGCGACCCATTAAGGTAGCTTATGCTACTTTAACGCGTCGTTCGCGTGAAACGCGTTCGGACCGTCTAACTAGTCCTATGACAAGTGTTATATGCCTAAACATGTTACATAATCAGTTATGTGACAAAAGTTTAGGTTACATATGCTTAATTACCAATTATACATGAAAAGGGTATTCTGGTAATTTACCTAAGGCATATAAACTACCTATCATACAACTACTTAAATGATGTGACCATAGGGTATAACCTCGGAAGGTTATGCCCTATACTAGGGTCACCTAATGTATTTGGTCGGATCCTAATGATCGACCAAACTGGGTCGAGTTCGAAGGTATAGGCGATTTATCAGATCGCCTACCCTACGACTCTAGACAACGTGGTAATCAGTGGGCATAGTCCCAAAGGACTATAACCAACGTGATTACACTCACGTTGCGAAGTTCAAACGAACTTCGCATTGACCATTACTGGTCAACGCTGAAAGTCAAACAAAGTTTGACTTTCTGACTCGAAAAGCAGTAAAATAAGGAAAAGAACGAAAGAATACTAACCCAGGGTCCCCGAATGCTAATCCCGATCTAAGAACTCAGGTATGAAACAATGGTTTCAACTTAGAGCTCTAAAATCAGAATTCTTGTGGGTTTTTAAGCCAAAGGGGGGTGGGTATTTATAGATTTCGGGTAACCGCTAGGATCGTTTCTTGAATATCGTGCCACGATCCAAGCCGAACACTTGTCACAATGTTGTGGTGGCTAAAATGTTGTTCTTATCCGCTGACTAGACGATAGGAAACGTGTGGACACGAATCAATTCAGTTGCAAGTTGCAAAACAAACATTGAATCTGGTCAGAAGGGCTAATGCGGCCCGCTTTAGATTTAGGCAAACACAATGCGGGCCGCTTGGGGCCTCTGATCTGCACATATGTTTCAGAAATGACAGTTTAGGTCCCTGCACGTGTTTAAGGCCATTTCCGACACTTCAAAGGCCCGTAAAGCCAACTTTAAGGCCCTAAAATGTTGCCTAAACATTGTGGACATGAAACATGCTAAAAAATATGCCGGGTGATGGTTCGTTTGGTCGTACGAACGCGATGTTCGCTTAATTACGACGGAATGCGCATAAGCGCGAAAAACGATCCAAATGACGCGACGAATGGATTTTTCTTATGGCGAACACTAAAATATAATATAGTCATGCTTACATAAATTTTTGGATGTCCGGATGTATTCAGAACGTAAGTTATGCGTAAAAATGCAAACTTGTGCACTTTTTGACACTTTTAGTCCCTGAATGACCCAAAAGTTTGTTTTAGCATACTGAACCCCTCAAAGCCTATTTCTAAGCTATGTAAAGGATATTTATGGTATGTTTAACTTATGGTCATGTTCTGGAATGTCTGTTACAGTTCAAATTGGCATACTTTCGCAGTTTGTCAAGTTTAGTCCCTGTAAGCGATTTAACTTGATTTTGCCATACCAAAGCCTTCAAAACTTATTTCTAAGTTATGTAAAGGTTATTTAAGGTATGTTAAGCCTATTTCACTATTCCGGAGTGTTCGTTGCATTAAACTGGTTATATTTACGCATCAGTGCGCGTATAACCTTCCAGAAAGCGATTTAGAGTTTGAAATTGAACAGAAATTTGATATGTGCAAATGATACACATATTTTTACAAATTCCAAGTATGAAATACAATATTTCATTGGTTTGGTATTTGTTTGATGTCCGTGGAGGCACAGGTGTTACAGTCTCCCCTACTTTAGGAAATTTCGTCCCGAAATTTATTTAGAGGAAACTGGTGAGAGTTTAAAACATGAAGTTGAAAAGATCGAACAACATTGGTTAAGGTTCTGAACTTCTAGTAACCTTAATAACATTATGTTTGCAATGTAAGAGGGACACTTATATACAAGTATATGAAGCGTCATTGGTGCGTCCACCATGCCTCCATTACATCGTTCTCATTTTGTTATTGTTGTCACTATCGGTTCTTACACATAATAAACCTTACTAGGTTTCTGTGCACTAAATTTCATAATTATGTACGCGTCCATAATCAGACAATTCCTTGCACAGTTCACACAGTCTATTTTATAATGTGTAGGGGGAAAACCAAATGAACAATCCTGTGAGGAGTGTGACTAGACCGCCATAGAGTCCTTTTGACTAAATCAATAAATGATCTAAATAGACTATCAAGGAGTCTGTCCAGCTACATCACTAGATGTCGTCTTTTAACCAAATTGTGAATCAATCTTTTTGACTAGACCACTTAAGGTCTCTTAAGAATCATGGAGTGGTACCATATAACCCAAGGGTCTTAACTACAACGTAGAAGCCCATAAAGATTAAGGTAGTACCTTTTGAATATCCTACTATGAATCCCTCATATGAAGATATGAAAGATTCTATGAGGATTTGAAAATCGTATCACACAAAAACATAGAGGAGAACACATAAACACCTAACATATAATCGCACAATCGTTCAATTTGTTTAATTGTTTAATTTGTTATCGTTGGACACGGGTATTTAAAGCATACTAGGAATCAAATCCTTAATTGCGGTAATTTGGATTGATCCATATGAATACCCTGCTTGTTGACTACACCCAAGAACTGAACTTCTTTAAGCCAAAATTTCCCCTTGGAGGATTTTGCGAAAAGTTTGTTCATTCTTTAGGGGTTCCAATGTCAACGAAGGTGTTGATCGCGATCGGCTCGGGACACGAATAGATCAAGATGTCATTAATAAATAATGACGAACTGATCCAGATAAGGCTTGCAGACTCTATTTATTAAGTCCTTGAAGATGGCTGGAGTATTTGTCAACCTAAAAGGCATGACTGTCAACTCGTAATGGCCATACTTCGTGCAGAAAACCGTTTTGGGAATATCTTCTTTGAGAATACAAAGTTGATGATACCCAAAACGCAAATCGATCTTGGAAAAGTATGAAACGCTATGCAGTTGATCTGAGAAATCGTTGATTTAAGGTAGGGGATATCGATTCTTGATGGTAAGCTTACTTAGGCTTACGTTAATCGATATACATTCAAAAAGATCCATTTTTCTTTTCACAAGGAGAACAAGAGTTTCCCCAAGGTGAAAAGTTCGGACTGATGAATCCTTTATCAGACAACTCTTGAAGCTGTTTTGATAATTCTTGCATCTCGAACGGTGCAAGACGATAAGATACTTTAGATTTAGAAGAAACAAGTGTTTGAGGTTCTTTAGGGAGATCACAAGTGATCATAAAAATGACAGAACCACACGAGTAGTTTTGTCTTTGTGTTGACATCATAAGGTTGAATCAAACATTCATACAATTGCATTAGTTAAAAATAAAACCACAAATTTTATTTATATAACAACCGCATTGTCTTTAAATGTTACAAGATACCAACCAGAGGAAAAACAAAATACTAATTGTTCACTCCTTCAACATTGAGTGCCTCATTGATGTTAAACACTCAACCCTGTGCTGGATTCACATTGACGTTGGCGTTCGCATTCGGGTTTGCGTTCGCATTTGCATTCACCAGTCTTGGGCAGTTGTGGCGGAAGTGACCAATCTCTCCGCAATTGAAACATGAACCCAGTGGAAATCTCACAGCATTCCCTTGAACCGGAGCTTGAACCTGAGCAGCCTGATTTTGTCCCAAACGACAAACCTTGGCCAAATGCCCAAGTTTACCACACGTCGTGCATTGCCAGCAAGCTTGTTGTACTGCGTGATGACCGTTGCAGCGTGCACAATAAGGTGCGGTACCGGCATATGCTTTCTTTGCAGGTGGTTGAGCTGGTAAGTTTCGCGGGTTCTGAGCAGTCTGTGCTGTAACAGCAAAGTTTTGACCACCCTTTCGCTTCCTTGATTTCTTTGACGTCTCACCTTCCTTACCCTTCTTGTTTTGACCTTTCTTGCTATCATCCTTGTCAGACTCCTGCTTCTTACCCTTGTCACCCTTTCTGTGTAACTTATTCTTCCGGATCTGCGACTCAGTCAATGTCGCAGATAACTCGATCGCCTGACGGAGTGTGGCAGGGTTACTACCAGTAAGAATGTCTTGTACCGAGTCAGGTAGGCCATCGATGTACCTTTCGATAGCTATGTCAAGTGGGGTAACCATTGTTGGGCAAAGCAGACTCAACTCCTCAAACCTATCAGTATACGCCCTGTGCTCACCACTATCTTGCTTCAATTCATCAAATTCCTTCTCCAAAGCTCGCTGCTCATGACGAGGACAGAATTCCCTCATCATCAGGGCCCTAAGTTCAGCCCATGTCTGTGCCAGAGCAACTTCTGCACCACGATCCCTCATAACCCCGTTCCACCATGTGAGAGCCCTCTTCTGAAACACACTCGAAGAAAACTCGACCTTGCGATTGTTAGGACACTGCACGTGGCGGAAAGTATTCTCAATGCTCTCGAACCATTGAAGAAGCCCAGTCGCTCCTTCAGAACCACTAAACTTGAGTGGTTTAGCCTGGTTAAAATCCTTGTATTTGCATAGAACATTGTTGTTGTTGTTGGCTTGGTTCCATTGAGCAAAGAGGTTTGGGAATTGAGCAGCCATTTGCTGCGCAATGATTTCTGCCAGCTCGGCAGTCTCTATCTGGTTTTCGCGTCGAGGAGGCATTGTCTAAAAGAGGAAACATGAAACGAAACGAGTGAGAGAATTTAGACGAAAAAAATGAGATGAAACAAATCTGATGAAAGCAAGGATAGTGGTTATTTGTTTGTTACTACAAAGCAACAAACGGCACACAGAACTAATCAAAGTAAATGGGTAAAAATAATGTATCGCGAAGACATGCTCGCCTATAAGTGAACACTCATCCCAAGAATTCCCAGGTAAGCACAACTGGTCTCGCGTCTGGTTGAGATGTATACGAAGTGCTTGCCTAGACAGAAAACCCAGAATACAGGCATTCACCCTTCCAGTTTGCACGTGTTCACATTATTTAAAACCCAAAACTTTGTCGAGATTTTGAAAATTCCATAAAGGGGTTCAAAACCTTATAACCGAGGGTTCAAAACCTTGTAATCAATCATCCTAGAACAGATGATCAGCTTTCAAAGCGGTTTTGAAATTTATGTCCTTGTTGTGGTCGTCACCTAAGGATAGGTGGCGGTATTTGTTTCATGACTAAACGCAAGTAAACTCGCGTTAGGGTCCTAAGAAAGTTATAGACTAGGTCAAAGCATTACTAATAACCTAATTCCCTATAACCATTGGCTCTGATACCATCTTTTCTGTCACACCCCGACCGCGTAAAACAACAAATCGCGGCGGAAACATCGAGGCGTGTTGCAACAGAATTAATGTTTCATAACCATGGATACCAAAAAGTGTTTCGTTTTATTAATCATTGAATAATTACATCGTCTTGAAATCTAAATACACTATTTAAACATAGTCTATCATTGTTATTGAGTCACTAAGGCCTTGTCCAGTCCTATGTGAGCATGCATCTTATCAATCGATATCATCCAACAATACCTGAAACATATGTGAAAACGAGGTCAGCAAAGAAATGCTGGCGAGTTACATAGGTTTTGTGAAAATAAGATTCATGACTTCTGTTTTAAGAAAATGTTTAGTCATGAACCTTGTAATTTGCTTTGTCTTTGTAAATCATTTGAAAAACAATAAGTTTAGATGATATGTATAAATAAGAGAATGATGCATGATTAAATGAATAACCATGTAAAATGAGTCTTTATAAGATGAATTATTTGTAAATAATTGTCTTGTGAAAAGTATGTTACTTGTATAAAATATTCTATGTCTCAAACTGAAATGATTCAAATAACGCTACAATATGTAACACCATACAAACACTTATATATAGGAAGTACCAGCGGCGTATCCACCATGTTTGTATCATATTACACACGCATCGTTACTTAATCACTTAACCAAACCAAACCAAACAATGTAAAATGTCTATGTTTAAATATCAATGTCAAATGTCTATGTCAAATATCCATGTCAAATGTCTATGTCAAATATCCATGTCAAATGTCTATGTCAAATATCCATGTCAAATGTCTATGGCAAATATCCATGTATGGCAAGTGAAATGTCTCAACTAAACCATATGCACAAAAACAAAGTATTGAAGTAAAACTTGGTTTAAATCAAAGTTATGTTTTGTGGAAAATACATGATCAAATGTCAATCATGTACAAATGTTTACCCAATCGTTAAACCATCTTGTTTTAATCGTTCAAATCGTTCTTGTTTTAACAAACCCTTACCAAAGGGTAAGTTAATATTTTAATTGTGAAACTACTTTATGGTCGATTCTCTAATAACATTCAAACCTTCTTGACGCGTTCCTCGTTCCAACTCGCTCTCGTTCTCGTTCTTAACAAACCCTTACCAAAGGATAAGTTAATAATTACAGATTCAGTCGCTACCCACAACCCCCACACATAACAATGGGTGCAGTAAATAACGGGATTTGTCAGATCCTATGGTACCATAACCTAATACTGGTCGGCTTGATCATAGCTAATGAATGTCATCGGTCATGTAAACTACAACCAACAAGTTTGTTCACTTTTTGAAATTGTTATTAGTTTTTGAAATCATTGTATTCGTTCTTGAAATCATTGTATTCGTTCTTGAAATCATTGTTAAAGCATTTAGCACATATGAGTCACCCCAAAACAGTTGAAAACAGTAAAAGAGGGGAATAATGTACTCGCCTGAGAGTGCTTAGGAGTCTTGAACAGCTACCAAGTAAGCTATAGGAGTCCCGGAAAATAAACGGTACCTAATACAGGTAACTACATAAATAACCCGGACCTAAATCGGAAGACTGGGTAGCAGGAGGGTTTGTAAACCAAATGAGTGTAGGAACTCATATGATATGGTTTAACAAAGCCTACATACTAAATGAAACTTAACCTAAGTATTATCAACCCATCGCGACCCATTAAGGTAGCTTATGCTACTTTAACGCGTCGTTCGCGTGAAACGCGTTCGGACCGTCTAACTAGTCCTATGACAAGTGTTATATGCCTAAACATGTTACATAATCAGTTATGTGACAAAAGTTTAGGTTACATATGCTTAATTACCAATTATACATGAAAAGGGTATTCTGGTAATTTACCTTAGGCATATAAACTACCTATCATACAACTACTTAAATGATGTGACCATAGGGTATAACCTCGGAAGGTTATGCCCTATACTAGGGTCACCTAATGTATTTGGTCGGATCCTAATGATCGACCAAACTGGGTCGAGTTCGAAGGTATAGGCGATTTATCAGATCGCCTACCCTATGACTCTAGACAACGTGGTAATCAGTGGGCATAGTCCCAAAGGACTATAACCAACGTGATTACACTCACGTTGCGAAGTTCAAACGAACTTCGCATTGACCATTACTGGTCAACGCTGAAAGTCAAACAAAGTTTGACTTTCTGACTCGAAAAGCAGTAAAATAAGGAAAAGAACGAAAGAATACTAACCCAGGGTCCCCGAATGCTAATCCCGATCTAAGAACTCAGGTATGAAACAATGGTTTTAACTTAGAGCTCTAAAATCAGAATTCTTGTGGGTTTTTAAGCCAAAGGGGGGTGGGTATTTATAGATTTCGGGTAACCGCTAGGATCGTTTCTTGAATATCGTGCCACGATCCAAGCCGAACACTTGTCACAATGTTGTGGTGGCTAAAATGTTGTTCTTATCCGCTGACTAGACGATAGGAAACGTGTGGACACGAATCAATTCAGTTGCAAGTTGCAAAACAAACATTGAATCTGGTCAGAAGGGCTAATGCGGCCCGCTTTAGATTTAGGCAAACACAATGCGGGCCGCTTGGGGCCTCTGATCTGCACATATGTTTCAGAAATGACAGTTTAGGTCCCTGCACGTGTTTAAGGCCATTTCCGACACTTCAAAGGCCCGTAAAGCCAACTTTAAGGCCCTAAAATGTTGCCTAAACATTGTGGACATGAAAAATGCTCAAAAATATGCCGGGTGATGGTTCGTTTGGTCGTACGAACGCGATGTTCGCTTAATTACGACGGAATGCGCATAAGCGCGAAAAACGATCCAAATGACGCGACGAATGGATTTTTCTTATGGCGAACACTAAAATATAATATAGTCATGCTTACATAAATTTTTGGATGTCCGGATGTATTCAGAACGTAAGTTATGCGTAAAAATGCAAACTTGTGCACTTTTTGACACTTTTAGTCCCTGAATGACCCAAAAGTTTGTTTTAGCATACCGAACCCCTCAAAGCCTATTTCTAAGCTATGTAAAGGATATTTATGGTATGTTTAACTTATGGTCATGTTCCGGAATGTCTGTTACAGTTCAAATTGGCATACTTTCGCAGTTTGTCAAGTTTAGTCCCTGTAAGCGATTTAACTTGATTTTGCCATACCAAAGCCTTCAAAACTTATTTCTAAGTTATGTAAAGGTTATTTAAGGTATGTTAAGCCTATTTCACTATTACGGAGTGTTCGTTGCATTAAACTGGTTATATTTACGCATCAGTGCGCGTATAACCTTCCAGAAAGCGATTTAGAGTTTGAAATTGAACAGAAATTTGATATGTGCAAATGATACACATATTTTTACAAATTCCAAGTATGAAATACAATATTTCATTGGTTTGGTATTTGTTTGATGTCCGTGGAGGCACAGGTGTTACACACGTGAATTCAGGTCCATGCCTAGCATTCCAACGAACTTTGACGAGTTTGACACTGCTCCTGCGAGTTTTATTAACTTTCCAATCCGTGACCTCAACAGGTTCTTCAGTAAAGTGGAGCGTGTCGTCGATATGAACTTCGTCAGCAGGAATGATCACTGTATCTTGTGTTGGACTTTTTCTCAAATTTGATACATGGAATATATCGTGAACACCATGCAGTTCAGCAGGTAGGTCCAACTTGTAGGCTACAAGCCCAATCCTTTGCAGAATTCTGAAAGGGCCAATGTAATGCGGATTCAACTTTCCACGCTTTCCGAAGCATGCCACACCCTTCCAGGGTGAAACTTT
>JARYGA010059166.1:0-62095 GCA_030545235.1 Helianthus tuberosus
TTGCAAATTTTGTAGCACAGTCACATATCTCAACATTAAGAAAGTTGAAGATCTGACAGCAAAGGTCAGAAATGTTGAGAATCAGATTCTTGATCGTGACAAAACGGTTAGAGCTTCAACTGAACGGATAAAAGAATTAACTAAACAAATGGAAAATGATAAAATTGATCATGACAAAATTAAAAAGGAAAATGAAAAGTTGATTCTTGAAAACCGTCAGATTTCTGAAAAATTTGAAAAACTCAAAAGCACAATGAAAGATTGTGATGATCGAAATGGTAAAACTTTTAAAGAAAATGAACATTTAAAAGCAGTGCTTAGAGTTAAAGAAGAATCAATCAACAAACAACTGGATGAAATCGCTAAATTGAAACTTAAAGTTCAAGAGGCTGTAATCGAAAACGAGCGAATCCAGTTGAAGCTTAACAGTTACAGCTCTGCAAGCTTTGTTTTGCAACATATCATTCCCAAACCTATCGGGAAAGACAAAGCGGGTGAAGATGTGTATTCTGATGGAACTGGGGTGGGTTTTCATCAAGTTCCACCACCTGTTCTTCATAATTACACTAAAAAGCAGTCTGGGTTGGTTGAAATTGAGGAAGAAAAAGAAGTTAAACTTCCGGAGAACATTCATGTTACTTTTTCTACATCATCTGATGATAGTGTTCAGACAGAGATTGTTAAGAGCACAGCTGAAAGTGTTTTGAATACTGATTCAGCTGAAGATGATGGGTGTTTCTTGGATAAATACATTCAGAAATCAAAATCCAAAAACAACTTAAGTGATGAACCGGGTCTTGTGATGTACAAGATGGCTGATAAGTTGTATTCGGATTCTGAGTTTCCAATTGAGAATGTTAATGTGAAAAAGTTGACAAATGTTTTCAAATTGGTTGAAGTTGAGTTGTCAGAAGTGAACAGTTTGTGTCAAACAAAAAGGCAAATGAATTTTGAGAAAGATAAAGCTTATTACAAAAAGCCTGTTGTTCCACCACGTTTTTATAATAACAATCGAAACAATTGGTCGGGTGGTTATCGGGGTGGTAAGAGTTATCAGAAAAAGAGTTTTCAAAACAAAAGGTTTGCTGAAAAGAAGGTGTTTGTGAACAGTTCAAGTTCACGTTCTGATGAAGAGAATGAAATTTTTTCAAAATCAAATAAAGAGTTCTTTGAGAAAAGAACTTCACATTATCAGTCTGAAGGCAAAAGTCGAGTTGTTGATACTCGTACATGTTTCAGATGTAATCAAGTTGGTCACATTGCACGAAAGTGTACCAATGTGAAGCCTAAGACTGAAAATGTGAAGTTTCAACAGAAGAAAGTTGATGTGAAGGGTAAAGCACCAATAGTTGTTGAGAAAAAGAATGTGAAAAATGACAAAATCAAAGTGAAAAATGAACCTGTAAAGAAAGTGGTAACTAAAAATGACAAGTTTTATAAACAGGTTGCATTATCTCAACAAGTTTGGAAACCAAAAACTGAAATGAAAATTTCAACTTCTGAAGTGAAAAAGGCTGAAGAATCAATTTCGGTTGATTATGATGCAAATTTTCCACCTTTGAAGGCTGAAAATTTCAAAATTCAAGTTGCTAGAGTCAAGGTTACACCTAAGGCTGATGAGGCCTGGGTGGACACCATGTTCGAATAAGCAGTTTGAATTGCCGGAGCTTCCTGGATCGCGAAGCATGAATCGGCATCTTTATTAAAGTTGGTTAATTTGAAGTTTGTTATATGCAGGATCTTCCAAGAGCCATTTCAAGATGGATCATGGATAGTGGTGCATCTCGACATATGACAGGAAAAACTGCATTACTGTATGATGTGAAGAATATCAATGGTGGTTATGTGGGATTTGCAGGTCATGAAGGTGGTAGAATTGTTGGTGAAGGAACGTTATCCAATGGGATTGTATCGTTTGAGAGAGTTAACTACATCACTGAGCTGGAAAACAATCTGCTTAGTATCTCGCAGATTTGTGACAATCAGTATTCTACTCACTTCACTGATAAAGAATGTTTGATCTTGAAACCTGGTTTTGTTGTTCCTGAAGATTGGATTATCATGAGGGCACCTAGAGTGAATGATTTATATGTGTTAGATATGTCTGTAGCAACTACAACTACTGGTCAAGCACATTGTTTCGTGTCTAAAGCAACTGAGAAAGAATCTAGATTGTGGCACCGAAAGATGGGGCATATTCACTTAAGGAAGATGAATCACTTGGTGCACAATGATTTGGTATTGGGAGTTAATATCAAAGGTTTTCATCTGGAAGGGGAGTGCATTAGCTGCATCAAAGGCAAGCAGAAGAAAAAGTCACACCCTACAAAGCAAGTCAATTCAGTTTTATGTCCTCTGGAAAGACTTCACATGGATTTGTTTGGTCCTGTGAATGTCAAAAGTATTACAGGAGATTACTATTGTTTGGTCGTTACTGATGATTATTCCAGATTTTCGTGGGTTTCTTTCTTGAAGACGAAAGATGAAACATTTGATAGTTTGATGGGTCTGTTCAGAAAGATTGAGAATTTGTACCAAAGGCGTATCAAAAGAATTCGAAGTGATAATGGTACTGAATTCAAGAACAGAAAGATGGAAGAATTTTGTGATGAAAGAGGTATTTTGCATGAGTTTAGTGCTTCGTATACTCCGCAACAGAATGGAGTCGCAGAACGCAAAAACCGGACACTAATCGAGACGGCTAGAACTATGCTCGCAGATTCAAAGTTACCAATTAATTTTTGGGCTGAAGCTGTTTCCGCCGCATGCTATACGCTCAACAGGGTTCTCACTGTCAAGAAGTTCAACAAAACATGTTTTGAGCTGATCAATAATCGTAAACCAAATCTGAAGTATCTTGAACCGTTTGGGTCTCCCTGTACCGTTCTCGATTTTCAAGGCAAATTTGGTGAAAAAGGCTTAGAAGGAATATTCGTGGGCTATGCAAGTCCATTGAAACGAGTTTTCATTCCCATTTGGAAAACGATTATTGAGGCATATAATGTTGAATGTCAAGGTTATACTATGCCGCCGCAGAATCCTGTTGATTCATGGCGTTTTCATTATGACAAACTTTGGGATTCGTTTGACATGAGAGAAGAATCAGAGGATGAAGAGGATTTCTTTGATGAGTTGGATATTTTGCGTGAATATGAGTCACAGTTAAGGTTCCCAGCTGAGTATTCGAGGAGACCACGGGAAACTTCAAATGACAATGAATCAGGTCCGAGTAATGCTGGTGAACATGATGATGTCCAACAGAATGAAGTTGCTCAGGATAATCAGTCGGCTCAGAATGATAATCTAGAAGCTGAAAACATGCCAGTTTTTGATCATGGTGATTCAGATTTAGATTCTGAGGGGGAGCAAATTCAGAGTTCAGGTCAAACAAACCAAGTTGGTGAACAAGATGCAGAGCAGAATGTTACTAATCTGGAGGGAAATGTAGAGGTTCCAAGTGAAGTGATGCCGCGAACTTTTTCATATCATCCAGAGGAGTTGATCATAGGAGATTTGCAGAAAGGCGTTCGCACTCGAAATCAGATTGATAAAGGGCTTACATGTTTTTATACAAAAGTTGCTCCTTTGCAAACTGAATTCTCATTAAGTTGTTTTATCTCGCAGGTTGAGCCAAGAACTTACAAAGAGGCGCTTACTGAAGACTCTTGGGTCAATGCAATGCAGGAGGAACTTAGTCAATTCGAGAAATTGGGAGTGTGGAAGTTAGTTGATTTGCCGGATGGTCATAGGAAAATTAACACTAAGTGGGTGTTTAAGTGTAAGAGGGACGATAGAGGAGTTGTTGTAAGGAACAAAGCTCGACTCGTTGTTCAGGGATTTAGTCAACAGGAGGGGATTGATTTTACCGAAGTTTATGCTCCTGTAGCACGACTAGAGGCTATCAGAATTTTCCTAGCATTTGCGTCTTGGAAGAACTTCAAAGTTTATCAGTTAGATGTTAAATCGGCGTTTCTCTATGGGAAGGTTAAAGAGGAGGTTTATGTCGGTCAGCCGCCGGGCTTTACCGATCCACTCCACAAAAACAAGGTCTACTTATTGGACAAAGCGCTGTATGGTTTACATCAGGCCTCGAGAGCCTGGTACGAGACTTTGTCTCAACACCTACTAGCCAACAAGTTCATTCGTGGAAAAGTGGACGCCACTCTCTTCACTAAAGAGGTCGATGGTCATCTTCTGATAGTTCAGATTTATGTGGACGATATAATCTTTGGGTCAACAAATGAAAATCTATGCAAAGATTTTGAACAGGTGATGAAGCAGAAATTCGAAATGTCATCAATGGGGGAGATGAAATTCTTTCTGGGATTGCAAGTTGAACAACTTCCTGAGGGAATTTTCATTCATCAGTCAAAGTATGTTCATGATATTCTAGAGAAATTTGGGATGTCAAGTTCTACTCCAGCTGCTACCCCACTTGCAACAAATCATGGGATTCACCCAGATCTCACCGGAGACAGGGCTGATGAAACGTTTTACCGATCCATGATAGGTTCTTTAATGTACCTAACTGCTTCACGTCCTGATATTATGTACCCAACGTGCCTCGCAGCAAGATTTCAGTCTAACCCGAGAGCATCGCATATGATCATTGTGAAGAGGATATTGCGCTACCTAAAAGGAACTCCTTCATTGGGGTTGTGGTATCCTAGAAAAGGCGATTTTACGCTCGAAGGGTATTCCGATTCGGATTTCGGATGCTGCAAAGTCAATTCAAAATCAACAACTGCAGGATGTCAGTTCTTTGGTCCTAGATTGGTTACCTGGCAGTGTAAGAAACAAACGTCTGTGGCGTTATCTACATGTGAAGCGGAGTATGTTTCTGCTAGCAGTTGCTGCTCTCAGATCTTGTGGATACAGCAACAGATGCGCGACTACGGTTTGCAGTTTCTTAACACACCTCTTTTTGTTGATAATGAGGCCGCAATAAATATAACTAAAAATCCAGTACATCACGCTAAAACTAAACACATAGAAATTCGTCATCACTTTATTCGTGATTGCTTTGAGAAAAAGTTGATACGAATTGAGAAAATCCACACTGACGAACAGAAAGCTGATTTACATACCAAAGCTTTTGATAAAAATCGGTTTAAATATTTGTTAAAACTGAATGGTATGAAGCTTCTGTCGGTGTCGGATGGCATAATTGGCGTTGATGAGAGTACTGTTGCGGATGAAGACGAGAAACAATCTGCAATGGTTTGTCGAATTTTTACTTGTTTTGGTATTTAGGGGGAGTAGATGTTTTGTACATAGTTTATTTTCAGAAAATACAAAAACAGTAAAAAAATGCAAAAATACAAAAACATGATAAAATCTGAAAAAGAGCTTGTGTATATAGGGAAAATGATAGTACATCAGCTAGACGATTACAGTATGCTAAAGATTTGTAAAGTATAAAAGAGTTAAACAATCTTACTGATGATGTGTCGATAGGTTTTCGCACATTTAGTAGATTTATTTGGGATATAAACCTAAAATTCAAACTTGTGAATTCGTGGGGAACACTACTTGGATATATAGGTAACCCCTGAAATCTCGTTTGAAAGGTCTCGTAATCTGATATACTAGGTCTTTATACTCTATGATGTCTGGGGTATTATTCCGGGACTTCTGCTGAATGGTAGTTCTGACCTAGTCCCTGGCTAATACTTGCTGCAATGCTTGAAACACAGCATTAAACCCTCAGCATGCTGAAACAATAAAATTGATATATGCTGCTGTTGTAAGCAAAAAGATCCTCTAAAGGGGACACACCGAAAAGTCGAAGCTGATATCTCTCTGCGTATACGGAAGTATCGACCTGAGATCTCTCGGCCCTCGCATACCTAAATTATATACAGATATCATTGTAGTATTCTCACCTGTAAGACTGATTATTGGGATTCTGGATACGGGAGTATATTCAAGAGGTGGGACACATGAATGATCTAAGTTCTTAATTCATCTAAATCGTATCCTGAGTAAATTGAAATTTGTGTGAGAATTTAAGATGGATCAGTATATCGACAATCGAGGTGAATTGTTTAAATTTGAGTATGTAATATAGCTTAACGGTACTTGTGATTTGTCTGAAAAGCTGATATGATTCCCTGACACGCTCACCAAAAATATGTTTGTAAATAGTTTACTTTGTTTAATTTCTGCAATTTAAGTTTTCTGTATTTCATTTCTTAGTTTAGAACACTTTGATAAAATCCAAAAAGATTTTATTTCTGCTTTATTTTCCGACAAACCAAAGTGGAGAGTTGATTGTTGGATTCTCAGATGTTTGAAGCAGATGCAGGAGATTCTGGACTGAAGAATGAGGAGAGCTTACTTTGTTGAAGTTTAAATTGTTTGAAAAGTCAAAAACAAGTTCATTAACTTGATACTTGTTATTTTCAGAAAATGTTTGAAATTGTTGTTTTAAAATCAGTTTGTTTCGTCAAAAGATCAACCAAGGTCATTAATTTGGACTTGGTAGATTAATCAAGTGATCAAGGTCATTAACTTGGACTTGAATACTTGAGTGGATTGTTAAAACTGATTAAGTCTGTGATTTATTGTTGAAAAGATAAGTTTGTAATGAATGATGTTTGAGTAACAGGTTTGGTTTTCATTATTCCCAACGGAAGCTATTTGTCAAAGCTTGAACCAGATTTCTCAGATTTAGCATATTGAGAGGGGGAGTCTGTGAAAGGGGGAGTCTGGATCAACAGCATATGGGAATGTGAAGATAGAGTGCTTATGATGAAAAGACAGAGTTAGAGAAAAGACAAAGACTGAAGACTCAGGAGCTGAAGACTACGTCAACATCCAAGGGGGAGTCTGTTGATGCACGAGAATGTCTGTTGACTACATCTTCATCAAGTCTTAGTTCATGAAAGTCAATATTGGAGCTTAAAAGTCAAAATTAGGTTTTAGTTTTGATTTTAGAATGTGTTTCAAGGGGTTCCGTTTGAAATTAGTCATGTTTATGAGGGTTCCGTTTGAAACATAGGGTTCCGTTTGAGTTCATAGTTTGAACATAGGGTTCCGTTTGAGATCTATCGTTTTAACATGTTATGTGTAGTTCAAACGGAAGGGTTAAAGTCTATAAATAGGGATGTGTATGTCACATTTCAAACGAAACGGTACAAGGTCATTGTGAGAGTCACGAAGTGCTGTCGGATTTTCATCAGAACTTAGTGTACAAGCACACGGTTGATAATATAAAGAAAGATTAGAAGATATAAGCTGTTTTGGACATCGTTTACTTTGATTCCGCCTTAGTATTTGATGTTGAACTACCTTAACTGACTTTCAGGGTCACGTACACGATCCAACATCCCGAATTCCTTACATCTTCATAACCCATTTTTGCTCAAAAGCTTATTTTGACCCGTTAAGGGTATTTACGCGTTTTTTAGGTCTTTGACTTACAAAAATCATACTCCTCACTCACACACTGGTCCAAAGCGTTCACTTAATCAATTAACTTGTTTCTAAACAACTTTTAATATCGTTTGCCCGATATGCCTATCAAGGGCATTTTGGTCAACTTTGTTCCGTCCTTTACGACAAAGGACTTCATTACTCATTTTACAATTCCCATGATTTAACTACAACTCTTATCGCACATACCTGGCTCGGATCAAGGCTATGACCCGCTTTAATACTTCATCCTCTAACTTGCTATATAATAGCAACGCAAACCCTTTCGCTATACATTCTGTGAATTCATAATACTTGACAAAACAATTCATTAGTTGATAACGCCAAATGGTGACATCTCCACCATTTGACCCGTTAAATCTAAATGTCCACTTTACCCTTGTGGGGCTTTAATTATTTATTATCTCATCCATGTAACTTATTTCTTCGTTAACTTGTAACAAGAATTACCATAATACCCTTTTCACCCTTTAAAAACATCAACCTTAATTTCTTATCATACCCACATATTCCGACCCGTATCAAATACTTGTCGGAACATCATACTTCACATATTTACTTACCATGTTCGTATTCAATGCAATGAATAGATATTCTACAAAAGGGGTGTAAGCTTTACTTACATCACATCCAAATATGCTTCCCGTGCGTATAAGTCACGTTTGACCCGCTTCTTTCCCAAGCTTCCTTGCCGCTTACCAAGCATCAACTATCATATATCATTCTTATGATAGTTAGTTTATTCATCATTCGTCACAACCCTTTCATCACACGGATAGTATATCGAATTTATCATTCAACCTTATAACATGCTAATCTATCATTTCTTACCCGATTTCTTTAAACATTCACACACATGTATGATTTCAAACATCATTAACATAAGTAAATCATCATTTTCATCACATTATCTAAAACCCACTTCATAACTACTTTGTTAATCACTTACAAGTGATCTAGTCTCAATTACCTCATAATTTCATCATACATTTGGTGAGTATACTACCTCCTAAGCATAGTGTACAACTAATTCATGCGCATTATTCTAATCTCATACATAACTCATCAAATCCTCCTACTAATTAACATGTATCATCCACACATAAACATTCAAACATATTATCATCATATTTCTTTCAATTCCTCTAACAAGAATCCATATTACTCACATAATACATCAACATTCAACAAGAATTAGACATGGATGATGATTCAAGTCATCATTCTCACCATAACTAATGCGTTTCACCTCTAAGCATCAAATTAACCTAAATCATGCATAACCCATGTTCTATATGATGATTCTAACATATCCTCATACTCAATTTCATACCAATTCACGATTTACAACATAACCCACTTCGTGCATAATCACCAATCTAACTTTTAAGACATACCTTACGATCCCCTTGTGAAGGTGATCATTAATCCATGTTCCTTCTTGAATTTGAGCTACAATTAACCCTTCAATTTGGTGATCTTCATAATTAGGGTTTGTGAGCTTTCATGGAGCTCCTGGCTCTTTCTCGAACACACGTACGTGTGTGTGTGTGTGTTTGTGTGTGTATTTTATAATTAAATTCATCTTTCATTTTAACCCACTTTAGTCCCTCAAGTTGCCACTAATTATATTTGGCACAACCTTCATCCTCTAATTGTTTCTACCATACTCTTAACTCGGTTAAATAACCTAGTCATTTATTTCTTGATGTACCATATCAGAACATTTAACGATTATAAACATTCGGGTTTTGGGGTGTTACATATCGCACAAGTACAAGCCACCATCTTTTATGTATGTGTTCTTGTATTAAAAATAACTTATATTTTTAACTATGTGTCTTACTTATATTATTTTCTCAACAATAAATATAAGTATCTTGTATTTTTCACCCGAATTATGTATTTTGTTCGAAACTTCATTTCATGTTCATAACTTGTCCAAGTTATTTATTCGATCAAGTAATATATTTTCATAAATACATTTTCTTGTATTTGTCTAAGCATGTTGTATGTGTATTCTGTATTTTTACTCCTCAAGAGTATTTAGTGTATCTTCAAGTTATTACACACAATACATATTACATACACTTAGCACAAAATTTGGTGACCAATAAATATATATATATATTCTCCCTTAAAAATATACATACTTAACATCAATTTTTATCTTGAAGAAATCATCATTTCTTAACTTCGCACTTTACACAAAAATTAGGGAAACCTTGGTAAATATTTTTAAGGAATAAGTTTCATCAAAACTTGTATTTTTTTCTAAGTGTCAAAATTTATAGAAATTTTGACAGAGTTTCCCCTAAAAATAGAGGTTTCCCATGTTTCAAAACATGTGTTTATTTTCTTTTAAAATCATCACAACAATCAACAATCAATACTATACTTCCCAAGTGTAAAAATTATACAATGTATATAACAACATGAACATGAATTTCACAGAAACTTGTAGTAATTTGGTAACATGTTTAGTAGGCTTAGTTACCCCTTAAAGTGTGTTTATTTCTTAATAAACTTCCTTCTTGAAAATTTTAGGTGTTTACAACTTGTAAACATATTCTACAAAAATAATTCTTTTGAACTCTTCTTGTAAATAAAGTGTTCTTACACTTATTTTATCACAAAAAATAATGTACATTTATGTAAGAATCAAGTTCCACTAAAATCATATTTTGAACTTGGTTTTTCTTGGAAAATTATTTGTAAATCTTAGATTTTCAAAATTAGTAGCTCACTTTATTTATTATTTTTCAAAAATCATTTTGATTTCAAGTTCATGTTCCTTCAAGAGGATGATCATCTTATGTTAACACATAAACATCCTTTAACTTGCTAGATCATGTGTTTAATCACAATCTAGCAAGCTCCTTATGATGATCAACATCATAATATCAAGTAAATAACAATCAAGTGCCATGCATGTATTTAACAACATTATTTTAACAATATTTCATCATCTTTAAGTTTCATGTTCATGATTCTTGTTTAAGTCTTTTAGTGTTCTTGTGATTCATAACAATGTACATCTTTTTAACCAACAAAATGAGAAGTAAAAGTTAGTAGTAAGAAGCTTACAACTAGCTCAAAGGCTAGGGAAGATCACTAGAAAAAGATGATGAAAAATGGTGTATGAAAGCTAAGGATGAAGGTTCTTCAAGCTTCAAGCTCCATGTACCACCTTCTAGTACTTGAAATAAGCTTGAAAATGGATGGATGGTGGTGGCAAGGTGGTGGTGGTGGCGGCACTAAGGTGAGCCGAGAGGGAAAGAGAGAGTAAGTGAGATGGGGTGTTGAGTGTTTGTGAAGTGGTGATATTTATAGTGCTTTCAAGATCTTCATATATCTTTTAAGATCTTACAATATCTAAATAATATCATGTGCAATCTAAGCAATATCATTTACAATCTATGAGATCAAGTAAGATCTTTGATGGGGGCCACATGACCGTCCACCACATGGGGGGGGGGGGGTAATGTGTAAATTCCAACTTTAATTTTATAAACAAGTTAGCTTTCAAGTGAAATTTTTAGGGACTTGATGTGTTATTATGTTATAAGAGGTGTTATGGTGTTTGGGGACCATAACTAGCTCAGAAATAGTAAAACAATGCTTCTAGTAATATTTTGTTGTTCCGGGTAATGTCCGGTTGTTTGGTTAAATACCGGTTCGTTAAAGTGCTAAATTACACAGTTTAGTGTCCTTTAAGCATCCTTTTGTAAGTATTCTGGATAATAAAACAAGAATTCTGCATATTATTTATATGTTAAAAAGCTGATTATATCTGATTTGTGCAGAATTCTGCATTTAAAGTGCGTTTTGGGTGCTTTTTAGTGCATATTCTAGCTTCCGGGAAGTCTTATATGTTAACCCTTGTATATACTCTTGGGTTTTAATGTATTCTCGACGTTAGACCTACACCTAGGCTCTAATTCTATTGTCTGACTGCTTTCTGCAGAATTGTTGACACAATGTGTCTTACCGGTGAGTTTACTAGTATTTCTGACGCAACGCTATTCATTAATGCATAAAGAAAATTTCTTGTAGTATAAAACGTGCATGAATTCACAAGTATAGCATGTAATCAACCAATGCTGACATTTAAGCACATAATTGCAGTCATTAAATATTAATCAACTTGTACGGAAATTACCGGTTTTGTGCCAGTTGTCACAGTCTCCCCCCGTTAAAAGAAATTCGTCCCGAAATTCAGGCTGATCTATCTCTCGTAGGAGTTTTCTTGAACAGGTGGGGGTACTTTTCTTTAAACTGGTCTTCACGTTCCCACGTGTACTCGGGTTCGTGCTTAGAGTTCCAACGTACTTTGACAAGCTTGACACTGCTCCTCTTGCTCTTGTTGACTTTCCAGTCTGTAACCTCAATGGGGTGTTCTGTAAATCGGAGGGTGTCATCAATATACACTTCATCCGCAGGGATGACCACTGTTTCTTGGGTTGGACTCTTCTTGAGGTTGGATACATGAAACGTATCATGTACTCCATTAAGTTCTTCCGGTAATTCCAACTTGTACGCCACGGTACCAATTCTTTCCAAAATCTTGAATGGTCCGATGTATCGTGGATTCAGCTTTCCACGCTTTCCGAATCTTACTACGCCCTTCCAGGGTGAGACTTTTAACAACACTTTGTCTCCTACTTCGAACTCTAACGGTTTTCGTCTTTGATTAGCGTAGCTCTTTTGTCGATCTTGAGCTGCCTTAATGCGCTCTCGGATCTGCATAATCTTGTCGGTTGTCTCTTGTACAAGTTCAGGACCAACCATACGTTTGTCTCCAGCGTCTGCCTAACATAAGGGCGAGCGGCACTTGCGGCCATACAGAGCTTCGAACGGTGCGGCTTTTATGCTTGTTTGATAGCTGTTATTGTAGGAAAACTCAACTAAGGGTAGATGAGTATCCCAGCTGCCGCCTAGGTCCATAACACATGCGTGAAGCATATCTTCTAATGTGTGTATGGTTCATTCGCTCTGGCCGTCTGTTTGTGGATGGAAGGCCGTACTTAGATCTAATTGAGATCCAAAGGCTTCCTGAAAGGATTGCCAGATCCTCGAGACAAAACGTCCATCTCTGTCTGAAATGATTGAGATAGGCACTCCATGACATGCCACGATTTCTTTCAAGTACAACTCAGCAAGCTTTCCAGTGCTATCCTTCTCTTGGATCGGCAGGAAATGCGCTGATTTCGTCAATCGATCAACTATCACCCATATCATATCGTGCCCTCTAGGGGTCCTGGGTAATTTTGTTATGAAATCCATCAAGATTTGCTCCCACTTCCACATGGGTATCTCTGGTTGTTGCAGTAGCCCAGATGGTTTCTGATACTCAGCCTTAACCTTAGCACAGGTTAGGCACTTTCCAACATAGATAGCAACATCGCTTTTAAGTCTAGGCCACCAATAGTAGTCTTTCAAGTCTTGATACATTTTGTCCGATCCTGAATGGATCGAGTATCTTGACTTATGAGCTTCATTAAGGATGACTTCTCGAATGCCGCCATAGAGCGGAACCCAAATACGCTTCTTAAAGTATAAGGTTCCCTCTACATTTGGCACCATATATTTCAACATACCCCGGAGGTATTCAGCTTTACGGTTTTCCATCTTAAGGGCTTCTTGTTGCACGTCACGAATGCGTGCAGTGAGGTTCGTTTGAATAGTCATTTCCAATGCTCGAACCCTTAGGGTCTTAACCCTTTCTTTTCGGCTTAATGCGTCTGCTACAACGTTTGCCTTTCCAGGATGGTACTTAATCTCACAGTCATAATCGTTCAGCAATTCGACCCAACGTCGTTGACGCATATTTAATTCCGTCTGATCAAATATGTGTTGTAGGCTTTTGTGATCTGTGAAGATTGTACATCGAGTACCATATAAATAGTGTCGCCAGATCTTCAAGGCGAATACCACCGCGCCTAGTTCCAAGTCGTGCGTGGTATAATTCCTTTCGTGTACTTTCAACTGTCTTGAAGCGTAAGCGATGACTTTTTGGCGTTGCATGAGCACACAACCCAAACCTTGACGCAAAGCGTCGCAGTATACCATGAAGTCTTCAATGCCTTCGGGTAAGGATAGTATTGGTGCATCGCATAGCTTATTTTTGAGCAGTCGGAAAGCTTCTTCCTGCTTATCACCCCAGTCGTACTTCTTGTCTTTCTGCGTAAGGGTAGTCAGCGTGTCACACCCCAAATTTCCACGTGTTACCGGTGGGCCCGGTAGGGGAGTAACGTGACGTGGTTGGCAACATCATAGTCAAACAACACAATAAATAAATGCACATCGGAAGCAAAAGGATAATATATTACAATCCGTAATAGTGTAACATCAAAGTATTACAACGGAATTAAAGGATCCACAGGCGGATCAAATAAAATAACATGGTTCAACAGACTTTAGGCATCTAAGCTTGCGAGACTCTTTATTGATGCTAGGAGTAGCCAGCCAATTCCAATTAGTACCTGCACTTAGCCTTTTTGGGAAAATACGTCAGTTTACACTGGTAAATACAATCAACTGACTCATTTTGAAAAGGGTTTAAGAAATGATTGATTTGAATGCACATGGCACAAATAATATTTTATAACTTGGGATACTTATCTAATATATAAACTTGTACAGGATTTACATGTTTCTTATGCGTTCAGTAGCCCGGATCGAGCCGGGTTAAAGATTAATTGACACACCACATTTAGTTATGAGACACCGACGGCGTACGCCTACGCCGGGTGCTGAGGTCGTGGCCATTCGTAGAATGATGCCAGGGATATCCGGGACAACGGTCATTAACCCCCAAAGGCTTTAAGTAAACAAAACAAATTAAACGGAGTCATCTCAATAATTTAACCATAGTAAGATTAAATATTCAATGCCCGACCAAGCGGTATTTTATATACCGTACCCCAAGCCCGTATAGGGAAATAAGTTAAAAGTATTTACCTGAGCTAAATATAAATTCAATCCCAGCCGTATCAAATCAGCAAGTACAGATAGCTTTTACTGGGCTCCTAAATCTGGAACGAAGGTTTTTAATAACCTATTAGAATCCTAACGGGTCTTTAATTAAGCCTTGACTTAGACCGATTAGTTTTTTAAAAGGAAGATATGGTTCAAACGCATGATAAGGCGAAGACCGGAATAGAATGTGATTTAGACCCGACAAGTTCGGAGACTTGTATAATATGGGTATATTATTCACATTCTGGATTTTGAGATAATAACGATAAGGTTTGACCCGTTTCGGCTAATTTATGTAAACTAGTTACATAAACCGAACCGAACGCGCATGAAGCGTAACGGGTATCCGCAAGAGTCCTAAACAGGTTTCCTAAGTTAACTTGCCTTAAATAAGTTGTGATATCAGTAGGATATCACCCATGATGCCCAAAACGAGTTTAATCTCTTAATAAGCCCCGTAGGGGTATTTTGGTCATTTTAAAGATTATAAAAGGATTTAATTAGGTTTCCGTGAACCGGGTCTGGTTACATCAGTAAAATGGTTTATTTAAACAGGTTATAACATTTGGTTATAAGTCTTATTTGTCAAAATAGTTTTAAACCCAAACTATGCGTTAAATACGCGTATAAAGTCGTTTTAAGCGACGTACGGTTTAAAATACGATTCTGAGTTTCCTGATCAATTAAACAGGTTAAAACACTCTATTTAATATTTAAAATCAGTAGCAATTGGATTGGCGTCAATAGGATTTGTAAAACTCATTTTATGGCCGAAAAGGGTATATTCGGTATTAACCGAATTAAGGCGCTAAACCAAGCTTATGATCAGTTTAAAAATAATTAAAAATCTTCAAAAATCCTAAAATATTATTTAACATCAGTGGGTAAAAGATTTGGTGTCAAAACTGAGTTTAGATAGGTTTTACGCTAATGGCGTCGTTTAATTAATAAACTTGTTTATAAATACGCCATTAAGCATAACTCCTAATCTAGACTTCCGATTGACGTGAAATTTTGCAGACATATTCAATAATCAATATTAAAGACTTTTGCACTTTTACATTTTCTAAAATCTCGTTTGATGGTCATAAGGGCATTACGGTCAATATTTAGGCGATTAACGGAAACATCGGACGATTAGGGATTCGAGTGGTATAAACGCAGAGGCTTATACACACAAGTAACTAGGTCCTAATGGAACCTTAAGGCATGTCTAAACCTATATAAATCGGGTCAGAACTAAGGTCAACGCAAAAGTCAAACTTTTGCGTCTCTCGGCTCCGAATCGGTTCTAAATAGAAAGTTGTCGAATCATACAAGTGTAGACAAGTTATCATACTTATTTTTAAGTTATATGACTGATAAAATAGGTTACACGCCTTCCGTAACATTAAATGTGCGATTAAGGTTTCTGTTGACTTTTTCGGACAACCTTTGACTCGATAAACGACCTAGTTAGGATTCGAATCAGTGAGTGCCCTTTTAGGGGTTTATTACCCATATGAATACCAACTTATAACAACTTTCGATTCGACAAACCTCTGGACCGTTTGTGATTTATCGCGAAGTCAAACCGTAGTTACGACGGTTTGATTTCTAAGCTATAAACCAAGCATAACTGAAACGAGAAGGATCAAAGGTACTTACATGTGTCTAATGGATGATTTGGAAGTCTTGTAACAGCTTGGGAGTTCCAGAAAATGATCAGAAATGAAGTATGCTTGAATGTTGTAACATGTGGGTTATGTATGAATTTTAATCATTATGGATTGGTGCCATACAAGTCTAGCAATGACCCAAGATCATTACATGTGCCCTCTACAAGCTATAAACCACTTTAGGCAGCCCATAGGATCGAAAACTTGCCATTTAAGTCGGTTAGGAGGCTGGAACAGCCACCTGTGATGTTTTTCTGCATCTGATAGTCTCAGGCGGCCCGCATTAAGTTTTAATAAATCCAAAGCGGGCCGCATCCCCCTTCTGATCAGGTTAAACATGTTTTCTTGTTTGCACTTTGGTCCCTAGTCCCCCGAAAGGTCGTTTTCATCATGTTTCTTGCATTTTAAGGCCTTGTATTTTATAAATAGGGGCTTTAATACTTATACCCACTTTGTCAAGTCCTCGGGTAACTTTGTGATCACCCGTAAAGCCCTAAATTTCAATGTTGACGGTTCTAACCCTTGCACACGGATTTTATCACAACTTGCTCATACGATAACGAAACTTTATGAAATTTTTGTGGTACATTCTAGTGAGCATAATTAATCATTACAATGCTTCGGGTTTGACAAAAGGTCAATCAGAGGTATAACTTAAACATGTTGGCACATTTAACCCCTGTAGTTTGTAATCTCTCACTTTCTTTCACAATTCGCTTCGTATGATCCATGATCTATTCGTTTTAGGTTATAAACATCATGTAGGGTTATTGCAAAGTATATTTATTCATTGTTGACACTTTGAACCCTTATAATTACACAGTTTCACTGTTTGTCAACTTTAGTCCTTCAAGAACATTCTTTCACACGTTCACACCTATGACACGTGTCAACACCTTATAGGACGTAAATTTTCGGGGTGTTACATCCTCACCCCCTTAAAAGAAATCTTGACCCGAGATTTACTGAAACAAGTAAGGGTACTTTTCTTTCATCGTGGATTCAACCTCCTACGTGAATTCGGGACCTCTTCGGGCATCCCATTTGACCTTTACAAAAGGTATATGCTTCCTTCGAAGCTTCGTAACCTGTCGATCCTCAATCGATATAGGATGTTGATCACCTTGTAAATCCATATACCACTTTGTGATAGTGCTCCTTGACTTATTGGCGGAACACCTCCTTCAGTCACTAGTGTGCAATGTATTTCGAGCTCCGCAAAACTCCTTAAATAGGTTTTAGCTTACAAGCTACTTGATCTTGTTACATTCGATTTCCTTCGAATGATTTCCATACATTCAAAGCTTAACTAGCCTGAAAATTTCACAAATTTGGTACACCCTTCCTAGGTGATATCTTTTGTTAAACCATATTCCTTAACAAGAATTTAGGAAGTTTGCTATTTTCATAACTCCTCGATTTCTTGCCATATACTGGCAACCTAAAATCGATTATGGATTTGTATAATCTTATTTGTTGTTCCCCAGGCAACTTTCAGATCTTGATAATTGGACTTACCAATTCTCTATCTAATATTAAACATTTAACATTTCATCTATACAAGGTCTCCAAAGGAGTAGCC
Source organism: Helianthus tuberosus (assembly GCA_030545235.1). Lineage (NCBI taxonomy): Eukaryota > Viridiplantae > Streptophyta > Magnoliopsida > Asterales > Asteraceae > Helianthus > Helianthus tuberosus. The sequence goes on from JARYGA010059166.1 coordinate 17,659, forward strand.
TTATTACTTACATATCCATTATTATAGAAAAACAAAATCTTAAGGTGAGATGGTTATTCCAACCACTGCTTATCTAATGTTTAGGGAATAGCTAATCCTTGCCGTTAGTCGAACAGATCGACTATCCTGTGCAGTTGATGGCAATTTCTTAATCGTTACCTAATTAGGGTGGCGGTGATAATGCATAAGCAAAATGAACCGTCTTTCATATCTAACTATACCGAACCCTCAGAATATTGTGTTAGGCTATATGAATCTATATCTTACAACTTATTTGACCAGGGTTTTCAATCCTGTCAAAAATGGTACTAGCTGTCTTGGAGATCTCATAATAATGCAGCCCTAACTGGAATATAACCCTTAACTCTACCTGCCTCTCTGGGGTAAACAGGATAATCTTAGAAGAAGATGAGCAGGATATTAGGAGGTTACAGAGAGATTTCTATATTTCGGGCTCTAGTTCACCCATAATTGCTTGTGTCAAATAAGTGACACATTCATGTTACTAGTCCACAATTTCCTTAATCGGGAACATTTACTTGGACAATTCCATTATGGATATCTTCTTTGAATACTACTAGTCGACTTTAGTACGATATGACTATTGGGATATCTCAGAGGTTCCATGCATTAAACCTCCATACTGATCAGGCATGAAAGCAATCTATGGGACACACTAGGATACGCCACTCCTCATATGGCACTTTTATCAAACATAGTTTGGCATTCGCTGGCGATAGAAAACAATGAGAAAATAATAAAATAAAATAGTATACATTGTCGTACTCTTTTTGAGGAAGAGTACTCCAGATTCTTATGAAAGGATTATCTCCGAGGATGGGAGAGAGGGTTATGAAAGATTCCATTGGTAATTCATATCTTATCTTTAATATCTGTAGTTCTTATGAAATCAAAAGTTTGTTAATGTATGGTTGTGATATATGCCTTACCATGTCCTTCCCAGCATAACCGCTGATATAATTAATGGTTTCTACTTTATCCTTTCTAACATTTAGTCAACATAAGCAAGCCAAGAATAACTAAATCATAGCGGTAAGTTCTTGGATTCTTATACTTAGTTAACATAGGGAGGATAAGTAGTTGGCTTATAATAATAAGTAAGGAAGTTATTGTACATGTGCTTATATTTACTTAGGTTGGAAGTTTTCACAAACTAGGCACCTAGCTCGGTTGGCTAGGCGCGCGAAAGGGTGCGGCCTAGACCCAGGCTCGATTCCGGGGACGGCCGATTTCACCATTTTTATTTTCTGGGAGTCTAACGCGGGCCGCGTAAGGTATCACTCAGGGCTTACGCGGGCCGCCTGGGTCTTCTGATCAGAAACATCTTTCAGAAATGACGGTCTTGTTCCCTGCTATACCTTTAAGCTATTTCTGACTCGTTTAAAGCTTGTTAAGTCAACTTTAAGGCCCTAAAATGATGCTTGAACATTGTGGAGATGGAACATGTAATTATGAGGGTTGTCTCATAAGGAGTTTTGATAAATGATTGCTTCTTATCACCCACAATATGGGCTTGGTCACAAGACGACCAATCCTTTCCTATTACTATATAAAGTCCTATTATTAACGCAACAAGGACAGCGGAGAAGAGTAATTCCTAATGGATATAAAATATCCATTTAATATTGCTGCTGTAGTCTCTGAGGTATTATCGACCAAAATGTTTACTTCATACTTAACGCTTAAAGTTTTAACAGGCAGATTTAATGATTTACAACATCTCTTGTCTACGAGAGACTTATCTGATCCTGAATCAATTAATACTCTAGCATGAGTGTTATTGGTAAAGAAAATACCTGTTGTGACTTTGTCATCCTGAATAGCCTCTTGAGCATCCATTTAAGAGCTTCCAGTTTTAGTCTTTTTATCATCCTCAGGCTTTTTAGTGTACTTAGGGCAGTTGGTCTTAATGTGCCCCTTTTCATGGCAGTTGAAGCATGTTGCATCTTTTATCTTCTTGCACTCTATCGTCTTGTGCTCTTTAGACATGCAAATTCCACAGGGTAGAGGCTGAACTTCATATCTGCATTTCCCGAGGTGATATTTCCTACAGGTTTTGCATTTGGGCTTTTTACCAGTCTGCTGTCTGTCACTCAAATCCTTCCCAGACTTCTTGGTTTTATTAGGGCAATTAGTTTTGATGTGCCCCATTTCATTGCACCCATAGCAGGTTGCGTCCTTGGTCTTCTTGCAGTCCAAGGTCTTATGCCCCTTGGACTTGCATATCCCACATGCAACAGTTCTAGACTGTGTATGCAAGTTCAATTCATACCTGCACTTCCCGAAGTGCTGTTTCTTGCAGATTTTGCATTTGGGTTTTTCAACCGCCTGTTGGTTGTTTTTCAATTCCTTACATTCAAGGGTCTTGTGATCCATCTCTTTACAGATACCACATCCCCTGATCTTTTCATATATACATTTGCTGAAGTGCCTCTTCTTCCCGCAATTCTCACATTCGGGTTTAGCCTCCTTTGGCTTGGACTGGTTATAGTTTGAACCGGTCTTACTCTTTTTACAACCTTGATTTGGGATATTATTGCCCTTTCGTTTGTGATCCTTCAGTACACGGTCCACCACGTCATTTATGGCTGTATTTAACATAGCTTGTAACTCGGTTCTTGTTAAGTTCAATCTTACTTCATCATTCTGATTAACTGGATGATGGTGAGCTTCAGAGGAGTCAGCCATGGTGAAGTTTTGAAGGCTACTATCCAAGTAGAAACAATTTGTTTAATCATATAGTGAATTTGTCGAATTTGATGAATAAATAGCCATGGCGCAATTAAACCATATAGGCCAATAGATAGAATTTAATTTATTTGATTATGTTTTGCCTAAGTTTAAATAAACCATCTTTGGCATTTACGCGGAATATAATCCTTCATATTTATCAGACAGGGGACATAAGTCACGACTGCCAATGTCATACTGACATCTTTTATATATAGTACAAGGGCTTGTTCCAAAGGACTTATGATGGCCCAGAGGCCTTGTCACTAGGGAAATTTTAAAACATAATCGATGATTCCTTTGGGTCGGAAAATTTCATAGTTCATTGTCTTGACAAGAAGTTATGAAATAAAACTATCTTTTTCACGTATTCATTTCTTCCCGTAGGTATACATCCCAAATGGATGTTTTGATGCGTAAATCATGCTCGACGTTTACCAGTCATGATTCCTATTAATCATTTACGCTAAATAAGGGATTTAAAAAAAAATTCCTAATGTAAGGATGACAAGTGTGATTTTATCGCATCACTGTTGTCGGGAGTGTTAAAACATTTTCAAATGTTAACAATGATCTGAATCTCTTTTTAACCAGCTAGGTCTTCAATGACATTCAAGCTAGGTCAACCTTTTAAGATTCCCTCTTTATATTTATACTGGCAGGAAAAGAATGATATTTATTTTATTCAGGATTTTCACTATTAATCCTAAATCATAATCTAGTAATAGTACAAAAGGATTAGTCACGTAGACGAGTTTAATTTATAAGCCATGATTTCAGAGAATCGAGGCATTAAGGTTTGAACATATTTCACTACCTTTACTGGATAGAGAGTCGAAGACTACTACTGTCATTGTCATAATTGACGATACAATATGGCCAGTAGGCAAATCAATTGACATTACAAAACGATGTTTTAAGAAAGTAATAATCATCACACTGATGATAGTAGTCATGATAATATTGATCATATTGACTATGAGGCTTGGGCATATCCCACCACCTTAGACAGGAACCCTAAGAGTTACAACTGTCATTGTCGTATTGACAATATTACAAGTATAGCCATTAGGCACTTCATCACTAAGGATGTTAATAATATGATCATCATATTGATGATATTAGTCATGATCACATTGATCATAGGCTAATAGGCTTGAGCATAGCTCACCACCATAGACAAGGAATCATAAAGATCACAATGTCGGAGACATATTAGTCATGATCACATTGATCATATAGGCTAATAGGCTTGAGCATAGCTCACCACCATAGACAAGGAATCATAAAGATCACAATGTCAGTGTCTCAGATGGATAATACGTTATAGCCCGTAGGCACTTCCCTTCTAAGGGATGGTTATAATATGATCATCTTATAGGATGATATAAGCTAAAATTTTCTAGATCAATAGACTAGATAAGAATATTGGAAAAATCCAATATATGAAATAAAAGTACAGAGTTGCCCTAAGCGGGACTTGAAAGGAATAATGTTGTCCTCCTATGGACAGAAAAGATAAAAACGTCCTTATAAGGATTATTGAGGAAATGATCTTCAGCAAAGGAGTTTCTTCTTCATTCATTTCCTGAATGCTTTCTCTTTGGTTGCACGTTTCGTCCTAGCCGCTGTACAAAGGTCAGCAAATCAAGGCTCCTGGTGCGGAGAATTATTATTACGGCTTCTTCGCTTGGCGACGTATCCAAAATATAAAAATTTGGAAGCAGAATTTCCAGATAAGGATTGAGAATATTCCTATGTTAAGTCTAGACTCAGAAGGTCAAGGTATGTGCTAATGTGTCATTGAGATTAAACACAAAAAGATAGTGTTTAATTCACTCAATGTTGGCTCTGATACCAACCTGTCACACCCCAAATTTCCACGTGTTACCGGTGGGCCCGGTAGGGGAGTAACGTGACGTGGTTGGTAACATCATAGTCAAACAACACAATAAATAAATGCACAGCGGAAGCAAAAGGATAATATATTACAATCCGTAATAGTGTAACATCAAAGTATTACAACGGAATTAAAGGATCCACAGGCGGATCAAATAAAATAACATGGTTCAACAGACTTTAGGCATCTAAGCTTGCGAGACTCTTTATTGATGCTAGGAGTAGCCAGCCAATTCCAATTAGTACCTGCACTTAGCCTTTTTGGGAAAATACGTCAGTTTACACTGGTAAATACAATCAACTGACTCATTTTGAAAAGGGTTTAAGAAATGATTGATTTGAATGCACATGGCACAAATAATATTTTATAACTTGGGATACTTATCTAATATATAAACTTGTACAGGATTTACATGTTTCTTATGCGTTCAGTAGCCCGGATCGAGCCGGGTTAAAGATTAATTGACACACCACATTTAGTTATGAGACACCGACGGCGTACGCCTACGCCGGGTGCTGAGGTCGTGGCCATTCGTAGAATGATGCCAGGGATATCCGGGACAACGGTCATTAACCCCCAAAGGCTTTAAGTAAACAAAACAAATTAAACGGAGTCATCTCAATAATTTAACCATAGTAAGATTAAATATTCAATGCCCGACCAAGCGGTATTTTATATACCGTACCCCAAGCCCGTATAGGGAAATAAGTTAAAAGTATTTACCTGAGCTAAATATAAATTCAATCCCAGCCGTATCAAATCAGCAAGTACAGATAGCTTTTACTGGGCTCCTAAATCTGGAACGAAGGTTTTTAATAACCTATTAGAATCCTAACGGGTCTTTAATTAAGCCTTGACTTAGACCGATTAGTTTTTTAAAAGGAAGATATGGTTCAAACGCATGATAAGGCGAAGACCGGAATAGAATGTGATTTAGACCCGACAAGTTCGGAGACTTGTATAATATGGGTATATTATTCACATTCTGGATTTTGAGATAATAACGATAAGGTTTGACCCGTTTCGGCTAATTTATGTAAACTAGTTACATAAACCGAACCGAACGCGCATGAAGCGTAACGGGTATCCGCAAGAGTCCTAAACAGGTTTCCTAAGTTAACTTGCCTTAAATAAGTTGTGATATCAGTAGGATATCACCCATGATGCCCAAAACGAGTTTAATCTCTTAATAAGCCCCGTAGGGGTATTTTGGTCATTTTAAAGATTATAAAAGGATTTAATTAGGTTTCCGTGAACCGGGTCTGGTTACATCAGTAAAATGGTTTATTTAAACAGGTTATAACATTTGGTTATAAGTCTTATTTGTCAAAATAGTTTTAAACCCAAACTATGCGTTAAATACGCGTATAAAGTCGTTTTAAGCGACGTACGGTTTAAAATACGATTCTGAGTTTCCTGATCAATTAAACAGGTTAAAACACTCTATTTAATATTTAAAATCAGTAGCAATTGGATTGGCGTCAATAGGATTTGTAAAACTCATTTTATGGCCGAAAAGGGTATATTCGGTATTAACCGAATTAAGGCGCTAAACCAAGCTTATGATCAGTTTAAAAATAATTAAAAATCTTCAAAAATCCTAAAATATTATTTAACATCAGTGGGTAAAATATTTGGTGTCAAAACTGAGTTTAGATAGGTTTTACGCTAATGGCGTCGTTTAATTAATAAACTTGTTTATAAATACGCCATTAAGCATAACTCCTAATCTAGACTTCCGATTGACGTGAAATTTTGCAGACATATTCAATAATCAATATTAAAGACTTTTGCACTTTTACATTTTCTAAAATCTCGTTTGATGGTCATAAGGGCATTACGGTCAATATTTAGGCGATTAACGGAAACATCGGACGATTAGGGATTCGAGTGGTATAAACGCAGAGGCTTATACACACAAGTAACTAGGTCCTAATGGAACCTTAAGGCATGTCTAAACCTATATAAATCGGGTCAGAACTGAGGTCAACGCAAAAGTCAAACTTTTGCGTCTCTCGGCTCCGAATCGGTTCTAAATAGAAAGTTGTCGAATCATACAAGTGTAGACAAGTTATCATACTTATTTTTAAGTTATATGACTGATAAAATAGGTTACACGCCTTCCGTAACATTAAATGTGCGATTAAGGTTTCTGTTGACTTTTTCGGACAACCTTTGACTCGATAAACGACCTAGTTAGGATTCGAATCAGTGAGTGCCCTTTTAGGGGTTTATTACCCATATGAATACCAACTTATAACAACTTTCGATTCGACAAACCTCTGGACCGTTTGTGATTTATCGCGAAGTCAAACCGTAGTTACGACGGTTTGATTTCTAAGCTATAAACCAAGCATAACTGAAACGAGAAGGATCAAAGGTACTTACATGTGTCTAATGGATGATTTGGAAGTCTTGTAACAGCTTGGGAGTTCCAGAAAATGATCAGAAATGAAGTATGCTTGAATGTTGTAACATGTGGGTTATGTATGAATTTTAATCATTATGGATTGGTGCCATACAAGTCTAGCAATGACCCAAGATCATTACATGTGCCCTCTACAAGCTATAAACCACTTTAGGCAGCCCATAGGATCGAAAACTTGCCATTTAAGTCGGTTAGGAGGCTGGAACAGCCACCTGTGATGTTTTTCTGCATCTGATAGTCTCAGGCGTCCCGCATTAAGTTTTAATAAATCCAAAGCGGGCCGCATCCCCCTTCTGATCAGGTTAAACATGTTTTCTTGTTTGCACTTTGGTCCCTAGTCCCCCGAAAGGTCGTTTTCATCATGTTTCTTGCATTTTAAGGCCTTGTATTTTATAAATAGGGGCTTTAATACTTATACCCACTTTGTCAAGTCCTCGGGTAACTTTGTGATCACCCGTAAAGCCCTAAATTTCAATGTTGACGGTTCTAACCCTTGCACACGGATTTTATCACAACTTGCTCATACGATAACGAAACTTTATGAAATTTTTGTGGTACATTCTAGTGAGCATAATTAATCATTACAATGCTTCGGGTTTGACAAAAGGTCAATCAGAGGTATAACTTAAACATGTTGGCACATTTAACCCCTGTAGTTTGTAATCTCTCACTTTCTTTCACAATTCGCTTCGTATGATCCATGATCTATTCGTTTTAGGTTATAAACATCATGTAGGGTTATTGCAAAGTATATTTATTCATTGTTGACACTTTGAACCCTTATAATTACACAGTTTCACTGTTTGTCAACTTTAGTCCTTCAAGAACATTCTTTCACACGTTCACACCTATGACACGTGTCAACACCTTATAGGACGTAAATTTTCGGGGTGTTACACAGCGGTTGGGCGATCTTAGATAAATTCTCAATAAATCGTCGGTAATAGCCCGCTAAGCCCAAAAATTGTCGAACTTCGGTCGGGGTTTTGGGGGCTTCCCAATTCTTTGTTGCTTTAATCTTGGATGGGTCTACATGAATGCCCTTCTCGTTCACAACGTGACCAAGAAACTGTACTTCGCGAAACCAGAATTCGCACTTTGAAAACTTTGCATAAAGTTTCTCTTTCTTCAGTAGTTCTAGAATGGTTCTGAGGTGTTGCTCTTGCTTTTCTCTCGTTCGTGAGTAAATCAGGATATCATCGATAAATACAATCACGAATTTATCGAGATATGGTTTTCATACGCGGTTCATCAGATCCATAAATACCGCAGGCGCGTTCGTCATTCCGAAATGGCATCACAAGAAACTCGTAATGCCCATAGAGTGTTCTAAATGCAGTCTTAGGTACGCTTTCCTCTTGAATCCTTAGCTGATGGTATCCAGATCGAAGATCGATCTTGGAATAGTAGCTTGATCCTTGCAACTGATCAAATACGTCATCAATCCTCGGTAGTGGGTACCGATTCTTGATAGTGAGTTTGTTCAGTTCTCTGTAATCGATACACATCCGCAGTGTTCCATCCTTCTTCTTCACGAACAATACTGGAGCTCCCCAAGGTGAGAAGCTTGGCCTTATGAATCCTTTATCCAACAACTCCTGAAGTTGTGTGGATAATTCTTGCATTTCGGATGGTGCAAGCCGATAGGGTGTCTTGGCTACAGGAGCGTCTCCTGGAACCAAGTCTATACGGAATTCGACTTGTCGTTACGGAGGTAGTCCTGGCAGATCTTCGGGAAAAACATCAGGGAATTCCTTCACCACAGGAATGTCTTCGAGTTTTGGCTCCTTAGCCTTCTTATCTATAACGTGTGCTAGGAAAGCAACACATCCTTTCCTTAAGCACTTCTGTGCCTTCATACAACTGATGATTCGCAGAGGCGCGTCTCGTTTTTCTCCATACACGATGAGAGTTTAATCATTCGCCAGAGGGATGCGAATGATTTTCTCGTGACAAATAACTTCAGCTTTGTTCTTGGACAACCAGTCCATTCCGACCACTACATCGAAGCTACCCAATTGAATAGGTAAGAGGTCGATGCTAAATCTTTGCTCACCAAGTTCTAATGTGTAACCTCTAACAACTTCGCTTGATTCAACGAGTTTACCATTTGCTAGTTCTATGGAGTAAGGAATATCTAATCTACTAGATTCTATTCCAAGCATACGTTTAATTCCACAAACATGAAGCTATAATCGGCACCAGTGTCAAATAGTATGGATGCAAAGTCATTGTTAACGAGAAACGTACCGGTGACCACATTAGGGTCCTCGCGGGCGTTCTTTGCTCCAATCACAAATGCTCGAGCCTGAGCATTGTTTCCCCTTGGGCAATCTTTTATGAAGTGATCCTTGCTTCCACAACCGAAGCATCCTTGGTTCTGCCCAGCTCCATTACCATTTCGGTTACCATTGCCATTTCCATTTCCACCATTCTTATTACTAGCACCGTTGCGATTTCCATTTCCGTTCCTTCCTTTTCCCCAACAGTCTTCTGTTTGATTACCCAACCTACCACATTTGTCGCATCTTGGAATGTGACAAGCTCCTTCATGATGATACTTACATTTTTGGCATTTAGGCAGGGTGCCTTGGTATCCTTTGGCTGCAGTATCATTTGCCGCTGCAAATGTTCTCGCCTCCTTAAGTGGGTTAGTGTCACGCTTCTTGTTGTTTGAACCTTTGTTGTTGCTGCGGGTTGCTTGGTTCAGGTTTGCATGTTTCCTTTTCTTGTCACCGGACGACTCAGCGTGCGTCTCGGTCTCCTCAGTAGGGTTCAGCGACAACTTCTTCATACGGACAACATCTTCAGTAAGGCTGACAGCCAGAGTTACAGCCTCTGTGATTGTTACAGGTTTAGCCGAAGTTACCATGCTGTGAAATTCTGAGGCCAATCCCCAAATGTAGCGTTCAACTCGCTTAAATTCAGGTATCACCATGTAGGGGATCACCCTCGACAGATCGTGGAACCTTCGGGTATAACCAGTAATGTCAGCACCTTCCATGGTCAAGTGCCAAAACTCAGTCTCCAACTTTTGGAGTTCCGCACGAGAGCAGTACTTCTCTCTCATTCGTTCCTTTAGCGCATCCCACGTCATGCCGTACGCAGCATCATCACCCAGAGTCTGGACTTGCAAATTCCACCAAGTCAAAGCCTCATCAACAAACAACCCGGTAGCAAAAGTGACTTGTTGATCCGCGGTACACTTGCTCATGCGGATAGTGGATCAGTCTTCTCCGTCCAGCATACAAACGCTACTGCACCTCCAGTGCCGTCATAGTTCAGTGGTTTGCAGTCGAGAAATTGCTTGAAAGTGCAGCCTTGAGCTGTGCTTCCTCCAGATGTGTCTCCCTGCCCATTACGTCTGGCATTGTTGGGTCCTCCACTTTGTTCGGTGCGGTTCGCCTCGTACTGGGCAATAGCTGCGGAGATCCTTTCCTCCAGTAGAGCGTCCAGCTCTTCAGCAGTTCTTGGCAGTGGGGGAGGAGGAGGTTGATCAGAATCTCGATTGTTCACAATTCTCCTATGTGCCATGTTCTGACAGAACACAACACAATAGGGTTAGACGTTTGTTTGATATCGTCCTACGAGACAGTAATAGTATATATATACAGGTATATACCACATAAGTGACATCAAACAATTATTACTCCAAAAGAGTATTTAATAGGCTGGGGGAAGGGTGTTCACGTTTGACCTTTTCTTGTACTGAGGGAATCCATACGTGACAAGACTTGCTGTGGTTTCTTGTGCACTGAATTCCATAATTATGTATGCATCCATAATTACGTAACTCCTTGCACAGTTTCTCGTATCTCTTCCTTCAGATAGGCCATTGTTTTCAGGTAAAGTCACGTGTACTTGTGACATTCTACTTCTAGTATATGTATATATCAATTATTACACATAGTTGCAAGTAATTTCTAGTCAAAGTCAAGTGCTACTCCAGTGCACCCTAAGTCTCATAGTGTCTTTTCTTGACTCTTTGAAAACAGTTTCAGGTAGTGGATGCCGCAGATAGTTTTATGCAATGAAAAACTTTTGAAAAATTGTTTTCGTGAAAGGATCCTAAAGATTGTAGACTAGACTCGAGAAGGAATCCTGGTTCACTACAATCGCAGCTCTGATACCAATCTGTCACACCCCTTTCTTAGGCGGAAGCACGAGGTGTGATCATGAAAGGTTCTCATTGCATGCGAAAGGTAAACATACTACATGCTCGTAAAAATAACTTCAAACACCATTATCATTACATAATGGAAAACATAATTAAGTGTTTACATCACGAGACAACATATTGTCTGAAAGTTTACAACTTTATTCAACGATAAACATAAACGACATCCAAGAGCATGAGTAAGACCGCGCGCACATCCACTTTTAGTTACCTGAAATACATGTGAGTTTTGGAAAAACGTCAACATAATGTTGGTGTGAATTCATGCAGTTCTTGTATTGAACGTTTGTATACTTTGTATGAAAACATGGTATGTATTTGTATAAATCAAGTATTCTTGTGTAAATCAAGTATTCTCGTATAAATCAAGTATTTCTGTATGTATCTAGGTTGTTAATGGGTTGCAAGGCCATTAACATGTGACACGACATAGGAAGCAACCAAACCATAGGCATTTTTCTAGTTGTCGATTCACGACTGAGACACAAAAGCACTACTCGATACTCGTTCTCACCAAGAGTGTGGCTGCCCGAAAACCCGTTAGATCTAACCTTTTGTTCTGCGGTCTAGGTATATTGTTAATTAATGGTGCTTATGGTACCCTATTCGTGACACGATTTCTCGTATCATTTCTTGTATCATTTCTCGTATCATTTCTCAATTCTTGTATCCATCATACCATTTGTAAACATTGTAACATTTGTAACATGTATTTCACCCCCGAAGTTATAAAACTGAAAACAGTTAAAAGAAAAGGGGGAGCATGAACTCACAACTTTGCATTCCTTGCGTTGTAAACTTCACCGGATTTGCTTATTTAGCGTCGTGACCTAAACGTGTTTTACTAACGTTAGTCACTAGACTTGTATCGCACAAGTACAAGACACCATCTTTTATGTATGTGTTCTTGTGTTAAAAATAATTTATATTTTTAACTATGTGTCTTACTTATGTTATTTTCTCAACAATAAATATAAGTATCTTGTATTTTCACCCGAATTATGTATTTTGTCCGAAACTTCATTTCATGTTCATAACTTGTCCAAGTTATTTATTCGATCAAGTAATATATTTTCATAAATGTATTTTCTTGTATTTGTCTAAGCATGTTGTATGTGTATTTTGTATTTTTACTCCTCAAGAGTATTTAGTGTATCTTCAAGTTATTACACACAATACATATTACATACACTTAGCACAAATTTGGTGACCAATAAATATATATATTCTCCCTTAAAAATATACATACTTAACATCAATTTTTATCTTGAAGAAATCATCATTTCTTAACTTCGCACTTTACACAAAAATTAGGGAAACCTTGGTAAATATTTTTAAGGAATAAGTTTCATCAAAACTTGTATTTTTTTCTAAGTGTCAAAATTTATAGAAATTTTGACAGAGTTTCCCCTAAAAATAGAGGTTTCCCATGTTTCAAAACATGTGTTTATTTTCTTTTAAAATCATCACAACAATCAACAATCAATACTATACTTCCCAAGTGTAAAAATTATACAATGTATATAACAACATGAACATGAATTTCACAGAAACTTGTAGTAATTTGGTAACATGTTTAGTAGGCTTAGTTACCCCTTAAAGTGTGTTTATTTCTTAATAAACTTCCTTCTTGAAAATTTTAGGTGTTTACAACTTGTAAACATATTCTACAAAAATAATTCTTTTGAACTCTTCTTGTAAATAAAGTGTTCTTACACTTATTTTATCACAAAAAATAATGTACATTTATGTAAGAATCAAGTTCCACTAAAATCATATTTTGAACTTGGTTTTTCTTGGAAAATTATTTGTAAATCTTAGATTCACAAAATTACTAGCTCACTTTATTTATTATTTTTCAAAAATCATTTTGATTTCAAGTTCATGTTCCTTCAAGAGGATGATCATCTTATGTTAACACATAAACATCCTTTAACTTGCTAGATCATGTGTTTAATCACAATCTAGCAAGCTCCTTATGATGATCAACATCATAATCTCAAATAAATAACAATCAAGTGCCATGCATGTATTTAACAACATTATTTTAACAAGATTTCATCATCTTTAAGTTTCATGTTCATGATTCTTGTTTAAGTCTTTTAGTGTTCTTGTGATTCATAACAATGTACATCTTTTTAACCAACAAAATGAGAAGTAAAAGTTAGTAGTAAGAAGCTTACAACTAACTCAAAGGCTAGGGAAGATCACTAGAAAAAGATGATGAAAAATGGTGGATGAAAGCTAAGGATGAAGGTTCTTCAAGCTTCAAGCTCCATGTACCACCTTCTAGTACTTGAAATAAGCTTGAAAATGGATGGATGGTGGTGGCAAGGTGGTGGTGGTGGCGGCACTAAGGTGAGCCGAGAGGGAGAGAGAGAGAGAGTAAGTGAGATGGGGTGTTGAGTGTTTGTGAAGTGGTGATATTTATAGTGCTTTCAAGATCTTCATATATCTTTTAAGATCTTACAATATCTAAATAATATCATGTGCAATCTAAGCAATATCATTTACAATCTATGAGATCAAGTAAGATCTTTGATGGGGGCCACATGACCGTCCACCACATGGGGGGGGGGGGGTAATGTGTAAATTCCAACCTTAATTTTATAAACAAGTTAGCTTTCAAGTGAAATTTTTAGGGACTTGATGTGTTATTATGTTATAAGAGGTGTTATGGTGTTTGGGGACCATAACTAGCTCAGAAACATTAAAACAATGCTTCTAGTAATATTTTGATGTTTCGGGTAATGTCCGGTTGTTTGGTTAAATACCGGTTCGTTAAAGTGCTAAATTGCACCGTTTAGTGTCCTTTAAGCATCCTTTTGTAAGTATTCTGGATAATAAAACAAGAATTCTGCATATTATTTATATGTTAAAAAGCTGATTATAGCTGATTTGTGCAGAATTCTGCATTTAAAGTGCGTTTCGGGTGTTTTTTTAGTGCATATTCTAGCTTCCGGGAAGTCTTATATGTTAACCCTTGTATATACTCTTGGGTTTTAATGTATTCTCGACGTTGGACCTACACCTAGGCTCTAATTCTATTGTCTGACTGCTTTCTGCAGAATTGTTGACACAATGTGTCTTACCGGTGAGTTTACTAGTATTTCTGATGCAACGCTATTCATTAATGCATAAAGAAAATTTATTGTAGTATAAAACGTGCATGAATTCACAAGTATAGCATGTAAACAACCAATGTTGACATTTAAGCACATAATTGCAGTCATTAAATATTAATTAAATTGTACGGAAATTACCGGTTTTGTGCCAGTTGTCACAAAATACTCATTTGATTTATAGAACTTCATTCTATCCTATCCTTCGATTTTGGATCCGATTATTAACATAGTTACCTATACTAGGTGCCGTGTTGATTCCGTGATCCCTCGAGCTTTGATTGGTCTTTATTTCAAGACTACTAAGCAATCCCAAGTGAGTACACAGTCCCCTCTTTTACCGTTTTCAAGTATTTTGGGGTGATACACATGTGCCTACTTGTTACTTTCATGCTTTTCATGACATATACTTGCTATGTTCAACTAGTACACATATAGTACATGATTTCAATTATGTATTGCTTTGTATGTTTACTAAGCATACTTAGTACATGGTTTACAAAGACATCTTACATGAAATGCTCTCATTGATTATGACATTTTGGTATGTTAAACGAGACTAGATACATTCATTAACATTATCCCGCTGACCGGTAGTATGTATGGTTTACCATAGGTTTGATAACCTCTTTCCCGCTTCCTAGTTTGTTTGGGAGTATCCATCTGGGGAATGACAGAACCCGATGAACATTGATAAACCTTCGTCTTTATAAAGGTTTATCTGACAAACGACAAGGCTTGAATGTATTCGTTAACAAACCATATAAATGTTCATATCAATAAAAGCATTGGTTTTGCAAAACATAACTTTTGATATAAACTTAGGTTTATTCAAAGACGTTGTTTTGTACATTACACATATGGTTTGAGTAAATACCCTTTATTCACCATACATGACATTTGGTTATACATTGACATTATACACATGGTTGGATTAAATTCTCTTTACTTGCCATACAAGACATTTGATTATACAAAACATAGTTTACATTTGACATTGGACATTGTTTAACACATAACATTATGGCATTGGTTTTGACAATACATTTTTGGTGGTTATTTGGTAAGTGATTTAAATAACGAGGCGTGTGTAATATGATAAAAGCATGGTGGATACGCCGCTGGTACTTCCTATATATAAGTGCTTTTATGATATTACATAACGTAGCGTTATTTAAACCACTTCGACAAGGACAGAAACATGATACATTTTATACAGAGACATGACACATTTTTCACAAGGCATTGTTTTACATATAACATATTTTGAACAAGAACATGATACTTTTTATACAAAGACATGACATATTTTATACAAAGACGTGATATCTTTTTACAAAAGACATCATTTGGCTATTTATTTAACCATGCATTATTTCTTTTAAATCATTTGATTTTCACATCGATTTTCATATGATTTTACAAAAGAAATTTTTTTTACAAAGGTTCTTGGCTACTTTTGAGTTAAACATTTCTTTTAACAAAATCAAGGCCATGAATCCTCAACAACAAAACCTATGTTACTCACAAGCATTTTTATGCTGACGTACCTATTTTCACATGTGTTTTAGGTGTTTACGTTTGACTATGAGCATGCTTCACATAGGGTAGACTTGGGCCTTAGTGACTTTAAAACATACAAGACAATTGTTGTGAAATAAACAATGTAAACAGTTAAACTCAATAAAACAAAACTTTATGAATCATGTGTTATGAAACAATTTGTAACGTGACTCCCCAATGTTTTCCGTCGCGTGTTGTTTTATATTACGCGATTGAGGTGTTACAATAACCAAGTTATAAATATGCCAAACGTGTTGGTGGTCATATTTAAGTTATAAATGTGTTAGTCAGCTTGTTGGATTGTAAGAAAAATGGGTAAAATGGGTCATAAACTGATTAGTGGGTCAACCGGTCAATAAAATAGGTTGGTAGGTCAAAATGTCTAATTAAATAAGTTAAACAAGTCAACTCCAAACACAATGTGTTTAATTAAACAGGTCAATCAAAACACAACCTAGTTATTAAACGGGTTAGATATAACAATTCAAGACCTGATTACGTTTATGTCATGTTTGGATCAAATTATAAATTATCACCCCTACATATGAATACATGTTTGCGTGAATATGTGGGGTTTTTTTATTAAGGATAAACTTATAGAAGAACAATTATATAATACTCTAATTTTCAACATTTCTGTGCAATTGAGGTTGTGCCATTAGCTTTGTTTCTGTTTTATGCAAATGAAGGTTGTACCTTCTACTTAATTGATGTTTCTTTGAAATCTATAGACACATTGCTTTCTTTACTCATACCCCCAAACTCATACATACACATCTAGAGAGAGAGAGAGAGAGCGAACGACGTCGCATCAGAGAGAGAGAGAAGCAGGATAGAGAGAGAGACCGATGAAAGGGAGAGGAAGTCGGCCACCTCAACCAGATGAAGGGATGATGGCGACGACTTATGTATTCCGACAACCAGATTAGTAGTGATGGTGGCTAGGGTTCATGTTTAGGGGTTTTGAAACCAAATCGTGAAGGTGTTGAGGATAACCAATAGTCGGAGAAAACTATTTAAACAGGTAGCTGTACCTATGGCTTAATTTGTTTTTTGTGCATATTTAAGGTGTACATTTGGTTATGTTAGTTGTCACTAAAGCTTCTTTTTCAAGCTCTATGTTCCATATAGTTTTATAGAGATAAATAGACGGTGGAACGACCATCGTTTACGGTGCTGTACCCGACGGCGAATGGCGATGATCTTCTTTGGGCAATGGCTACTTTAGGGTTTGAAGATTATGTTGAGCCATTAAAGTCATACTTGACAAGATACAGAGAGGTAATAAATTAACTTTTTTAAATAAAAAAAGCATATCATTGATTAATTACTCTTTGTACAAGTAGTTTCCCCTTGCGGATTCCGTGAATTGTACTTTTATTCTCTAAATAAGCTTTGGAATATCGGCTGCTCGGTTAGGCTTGCTAGACACATGACAAATTTCTTATGGAGAAATGGTTGACCAAAGTCAACTAATTACCGAAGATGTGTCCATTCCAGTTATAGGTGATGGGGATAATGGGTATGGAAATGCCATGAATGTGAAAAGAACTGTAAAGGGATATATCAAAACAGGATTTGCAGGAATAATTCTCGAAGATCAGGTTCATTTCTTAATCTCTGCTTGATAGTAACAAAAAGTATGTTAATGAAAAATTGAAAACGAATACGAGAATACAAAATTGGTTACTAATAAATGTTCAAATGGCAAGGTGTCTCCAAAAGCTTGTGGTTATACACAAGGCAGGAAAGTGTTACCGAGAGAGGAAGTTGTAATGAAGATAAAAGCGGCCGTTGATGCTAGAAAACAGAGTGGTTATGATATTGTTATTGTAGCACGAACAGATTCCCGTCAAGTATTGTCGTTAGAAGAGGCGCTTTGGAGATCACGAGCTTTTGCTGATGCTGGAGCTGACGTCCTTTTTATCGATGCACTTGCTTCAAAAGAAGAGATGAAAGCATTCTGTGAAGTCTCTCCTCAAGTTCCTAAAATGGTTAGCAAGTTCTCTTCACCATTAGAAAATAAAAACATGTTTTCTTTTGGTTTATTTTGTAATTGGTCAATATAACACTTATATAAAGTTTAACATTGCATACAATTCCAACATTTTTTTGTATAAATTTAATGTCTTTATATTAAGTTTAACATTGCATATATGTAAGGACCTGCACGAAATTGTCCCAAAACACTCCGTAAGTAGAAACCCGAACCCCTAAAACCCTAATCCTTATGAAAAAGCAAGAAATTCAAATTTTATGGGTCTGTCGCAGGCCACGTAAGACTTACGGGAAGCCTACGCGGGGCGCGACAGCTTGATGATGATCCGGATAAGTTTCATGCCACGTGTCAGACATGTGGCAAGCCTACACGTGACATGCTAGCCCTAGCCGTAGCTAGGGTGGCCCTCGCGGGCCGCGTAAGATTCTCTTCAGGTTTACACGGGCCGCGAGATACTCAATTTTCAGCTATAAATAGTACGTGCGTGGGGCTTTCATCTGTGTTCAAAAAATCTTTCAAAACAGCAAACATTCTGCTTATAAACGAGTGTTTTAGGGTCGAAACGCTGCTACGATTACAGGGTAATAACTCGATCACTGCTACGATACAATGTCCGATCGATTGAAACCGATCCGATGGATGTTTAAGTGCTGCCCAAATCCGGGCTATACTTTGTCATTCGTCGTGTGGGTTTTGATTTCGTGAGCTTATCGTAAATGTTGTATTAAGTTACTAACCTAGTTTCGTGTGCATTGTTATTTAACTAGGTTACGAGGCTAAATCAGTAGGCAAAACTCTGTCCTGTTAAACTCGCAATGTGAGTCATTCTCTTTTTATCAAAAGTGTTTTACAATACCTAAATGTTTTCCACTTATATGTTACAGGAATTAAGTCTTTGTTATCTTAAATTACTGGCAATAAGTAGGGTATTGTGCACAATGACTACTGTTTAAATCACTTTTAGGTGGAAGGACCTAAATAGTGATATACGTCACTTTTGGGTGAAAGGACCCAATAGTGATATGACCACAGTCATAGATCCGGTCGAGTGACAACTGAACCAGTTAATTATAAGATAGGGGCAATTGTAATCGCTCTTAATACTGTAATCTATAACAATGTGTCGTTTTATGCAAATTGAATGACTCGCCAGTATTTCCCCGCTGATAAAATCTTTTTAAACATGTTTCAGGTGATTTACTGTGAACCAGGGAAAAGTGCCGCATAGCACTACCAGCTTGGATAAAGTGGCTCAGTAAATAAATAAACATGTTTTTTGTAACCAGGGAATTTCCCAGTGAAATTTCTCTATTGTAAACTACGGGGTTTATCCCAAAACTTGAAATAAAATAATCGGGTGTTTTCAGTTTTAAAAAGATCATGTTAAAATTTCCGCTGCCAAAATTTAATTACCACGGGTTTTCTGTCTCGCGGCAATCGAACCAGGAAACTGGGTCGGGGGCCGTGACAATATAATTCAAACATTCTTTTGTATAAATTTAATGTTTTTATATATAATTTTTCATTTATAATTAATTTGTTTTTTTTTGTGCATATTTAAGGTGTGCATTTGGTTATGTTAGTTGTACACTAAAGCTTATTTTGCAAGCCCTATGTTCCATATAGGTTTTAGAGAGATAAATAGATGGTGGAACGACCACACTTACGGTGCTGTACTCGAAGACGAATGGAAATGATCTTCTTCGGGCAATGGCTACTTTAGGGTTTGAAGATTATATTGAGCCATTAAAGTCATACTTGACAAGATACAGAGAGGTAATAAATTAAATTTTTTAAATAAAAAAGCATATCTTTGATTAATTACTCTTTGTACAAGTAGTTACTAATTGATTAATGTTTGTATGTTGTCATGCTTGTGATCGAATTGCTCATGCAGATGGAGGTTAGCGAGCTTCTGTTGTATATCTTTAATTATAGTAATTAATTGATGTTTGTTTTGAATATAATTAATGATGCACAACCTATCGGCCGCAATTTTTCATGTATGCGAGTATTTTAACTGATGATGAAGGTAGTTGTTGTGGTTATGGTGGTGGTCGGAATCCACAAAGACCGTCGTCACCGTGGCACATACTCCTATCATTACACCTTCTCTCCCTACATTAGATACTTTTTCAATTGCTTACTTTGGCCGCCTGTTGAATGTAAACACTAATTTTGTGGATGGTTCACCTTACACACATAGTTGGTTTTTTCTCAATTAGCGGCGGTAAATGGTAGTGGTTTGGTAATGGCAGCCGCCTCCGGCTACACAAAATGATCTGATCCACCGGTGGAACTGGAGGCGGTTTCGGCCGAGGTGGCTTCCTTTGACGACGAAGACGATGAAGATGACTGACAACCGAGAACCACGAGAAGGTATTTCATTTATCTCGATTATCAATATCTTTTATAAACCTTTCAACCCTAATTGAACTCACAAAAATTCTCTTCGAACTCAATATTTGTTCTTCTACAAATTAGTTGGGAGATTAGGTGAACCACTACGACAACACCATTGTTTGTCGCTGCTTTAGCCTCTATATCGTCCACTTTTTTATCTAGAGCACCAAGACAATCGTTCAAGCCTTTAAACCTGATATCTTTTGCTTACAGGTAACCATTCCCACTTCAGTTGATTGTATAGTGTATACCTACTGTTAGAAATTGATACTTGTATGAATTTGAATTGATTTTATAGATTATGTCTTCCAATTTTTTGTGTTAGTGGCTAGAAAATTAATCATGTTAAGTCACTTATTAGTTTGAGATCACTTCTTTCTTCTATTATTGAGTTTGTTATAATAAACATATCTTTTTCAGTTCAATACAGATCTTTATGATGATAGCAACACATGGCTATTCACTTGCTGGAATGTATGTACACCTACAATGCTTATATAACTCATCCAAAGACCACCTCTGGCGTCGGCGACGGCTATACAATTAAGCTTTTTTATAGGTAACTTTTATAAAACAATAGAGGCCTAACTTTTTCCAATGTTCAAGCTTTGGTGTCTCCTATAGTGGGGTTTCAGTTTTAGATCTGTGCCTTTTGAAGTGCTTTGCACTCAACCTGTTGTTGACCCGTTGCTGGGTCGCAGAGAGATCAACTTAGACGAGTGGGTCCGATGTTAGAAAAAGGGTTGCTTAAAGGGATCCTGGACCCTCGTATTGCTGACGAGATAAGACCTCGAGTATTTGGCAACGTATGGGAACATAGCCGAGAAATGTTTAGCGGATTATGGCGTCGATAGACTGACCATGGGAGATGTATTGTGGAACATGGAACATGCACTTTAGCTTCAAGAAACCGAAAGTGCAAATGCAACTAGCAGCTGTCAAACCAGCGAACCAGACATTACAGCCAGTGTTGGCTCTAGCAATGATATGTGTAAAATGCAACATATAAATTACATCAAATGAGGCATAAAACTAACCCTTTTTTAGTACTAATGTTGGAAAAAATGTGCTTTTGTCTTCCTTTGGTATTTTCAGGAACAAATGAAATTAAATGAACAAAAGGAACAAATATGCAGCAAAAACTAACATAAATACAAAGAAAATGAATAAACGTGGCATGCCCGACCCCTCGACAGTATCTTCCCAAGCAAAAACACGAAACAGAAGGCTGACCACGACCCCGTGCCCAGCGGACATGGGGGCGTGGCCAGGTGTCTGCAGAAAAGACAAAGTTGTAGAAGCTTCTATTCCCAGCACGGGGACGTGCCCAGCTCAGCACGGGCCGTGGTCAACGCTAAGATTCGCAGAATCTAGCAAATCTTGATAATACAGATACGCTTCTGCACACGGGGCGTGCCCAGCGAACACGGGGGCGTGTGGAGCCTAATACAGACAATTTCAATTAATGAAGAAAAAGAAAGAGGGTGGACACGGGGCCGTGTCCGGGCTTCTGTGCAGTCTATAAATATGGGTGCTTTGTTCACTTCAAAAGCATCTCGTGGCAAACCACCTCTCTCCCACTTCAGCACCACTCCACCACCACTACAATGCCCATATCCACCACCATCATCAATCATCCACCTTAGAGTGTGTGTAGTAGTCTCGGGATCCAAGATTGATAGTAAGAGTTCTTGACAATCAAATGCCATGTTTGCCTAAGTCTCTTACATCACTTGGTGAAGACAAGCATTTAGTGTAATACTTTTGATTTTTAATCTTTTCGCACTTTTCATTTGGTTTTATATTAATGACTTTAATAACTAGTTTCTTATGTTGAAGGTGAAACTTCCTTATCATTTGTCCGGTGTGTCTTGGCATTATTTTACTGTCTATATAAAATAAAAGATTTTCACCATTCATATCTCTATGGTCTATATAGAGATATGTTGGCTACCTGGTCGGGGGTTAAAGGGAATGGTTTGGTAAGGTTCTTGCCTTGTTCAGTGTATAGATCCTGCAAGGACCTGAGTCAAGCTTACTAGGACCTCCTTCAATACCCACTGGTATTGGATGGCGGGGGTGCGAATGGCTTAATCCCCTCATATGTAAACTACTATTAATACATTAACCCGGCTACTTGGGATTGTATCCATGCTGACTCAAACCACTTAGCCGAGGGTAACGTTGCCTTCAAAAGAGGGGCCTACCACATTACGCATTAATAACTTAATTAATTATCTTCCAATATTCCGACCCTTTGGGATTGTATCCTTGCTGACTTAAACCACTGGGTTGAGGGTAACGTCACCTTCAAAAGAGGGGCCTACTACTATAACTAAGATAATCTCTTAAAAAATGCAAAAGTGCGGAAATCATCAAAGGTTACATTAAAGGCGAGTCGGATCCAAGTGATTCATCTTGTCTATCTGTTTTTATTTTATTTTTATTTTCAGCATTTTAGTTTCTATTTTTATATTTAAAACTTTTTCTAAATATTTTGATTTGATTAGACGTTGAGGATAAACCGGTACTAAAAGCTCTTGTGTCCTTGGACGACCTCGGTATCTTACCAACGCTATACTACGCTCACGATGGGTGCACTTGCCCATATGTGTGTTTAGTGTTAGTAGAATATCATGTTTTATAAATTTAAAACTTGACTAACGTGTTAAAAAGGGGCTTAAAATATTAATAAAAATATAACACACTCGACATGCATCAAGCAATATATGCTTATGATTGACTTGCTTTCGGGCACGAGAACAAGCCAAGTTTTTTCATAGTTGGTAACCAACGATTATAGGTAACAAGTTGTCGATTTCATTTGGCCATTTACTATTATTTGTTTATACTTTGCATAAATAATGTAGTTTTGGCCATTACTATGAAAAGTTCTGGTTCAATAAAAGCTGTTGGCCATGTTGCTATCGGAATTGCTATTGAAGCTGTAGGTGGTGCTGTTGGTGCGGTTCGATACATTAGTGGAGTTGGGCCTCCCTAGGTGTGTATTGTACCATACTCGATCCTTATGTAAAATTTATGTCACCAATATTATCAACCCGTACTTTGCTGCAAGTGGTTTTATTTCACATTTTCTCTTCTATTTTATGTGTCATTATATGTACAAAGCTGACAAACCATTTGGCCACTTAATTTATTTAATACTAAAATGAAGCTAATAATCAGTATATATGACATGCTCTTGTAGATGTGTCTAGCGCAACCACCAGAGAGATTTATGGTGACAGTTAGTCCTAATGTGGATTATGCATTTGTGGTTGCACTTATTTGCATGTTTATAAAATTTGTATTTTTTTTGGTAGAGAAGAAGTGATATCATTGTTTAGTTATGTTGTACTATATGTGAAACTGAGCCCCGCCAGCAACGCTGCGGGTGCTTCTTCTAGTTTCGCTAATTGTGAATATTTTGTTATAAACCATATTTTAAGTATGAAATCACCATTGACCAGTCATGTTCGTTTTTATAAAAAAAATTGAAATAAAGATTGTCGTTCAAACTAGAAAAGAATATAAAAAGAGAAAAGATAGAAAACTAAACTGGAATCAGTTATTTATTTCTAGCCAAATTAAATCAATCAATGTTTGAAAGCAAGTTAACTAGAAATTAATCAATTATATATGTTTGTTTTTTCACTTTTTGTATCTAAACAGATAAGGAAGGCATACAATCATCATCGTTATACTTAAAAAATAATATTTAGTCAAATATGTTACGAAAGATTTGATATTTTCAAATTACGTGTCTTAATACTACTAACCTTCTATAGGTTTGATATTTGGTTTGTTTACCGGGTAAACCTTAAATACAATAATGCATTTACTCGTATAAAGTTTTTAATACAAAATCAATTTTAAACATGCTTGATTTTTAAACATAAAGGACAAAACTCGTCAATTTTAAACATAAAAGACACCGCCTGCAAAGAGGCATAAAGATAAAGGACAATTCTTGCAATTCACTCTAGTTAAATATAAAAAGTGTATAATACATATCTATGTGTAGTGAGTTATTGATAGAAGGGTGAACGGGGTGCACCTGGAGATGGTCCAGTGACCCTTTCACCACTTGGAAACACCGTCACCGTGCCGTATACACACGCGGTGAAGTTGGAGTAGTCACCGATGGAAAATGCATGCTTTTTTCGACTTTTGTAAATGTCCGACGGCTTTACTTTAAAAAAATAATTTCCAACATTGAAAACTAAAAACATTTACTATTTTTACTACTTTTTACTATATTTCAAATTAAATATAATACTCATACTATATGTATTTAAAAAAAATTAGTTTTCGGGTATCGGATAATGGGATTATCCTAAAATTTTGAAATTCATATCCGAATCCGAAAATTCGGATTATCCGGTTTTCAGATATCCAAAATTGCAGATATTTCTGATACGGATTTTCGGATATTTCATATTCAGTTTCGAATTCAAATTTTTTTAAACACCCCTAGATAACATAGTTATCATGCTCCTTTAGTTTTTAAGTATGTCTCGTAGGTCCCGAATATGTCTCAACAATTCCACTTGCTCCTTTTGTTTTGTCCACAACTTTTTTTTTTTCAATAGTTATGATGTTCAATCATTACTAATCAAGTCTATGAATTCATTAGTGAAATTTGAATCGTAGAATATCCTTCGTTTTCTATGTGTGAAGTTCTAAAATGTAAATCTAATACTAACAAAGGATTTCATATCCTTCGTTTTCTATTTGTGAAGTTCTAAAATGTAAATCTAATACTAAGGCTGGAGGGTGTGGGGCGCCACCCTTCGGCCACCTGGACCACCATAGCGCCCCACCCGCCATCGCCTACACCCCCGGCGCCATAGCCGGGGCGCCATAGGTCATCCGCCATGGTGGTAACGAGCGGCAACGCGTTGAACAATTTCGAAAAGGTCAAAATGACCGTTGTGGAACGGTCGAAAATTAAAAAAAAAAAATAATAAACTTAATCTTTATTATATATATATATATAACCTATTCTAAACTAAAAAAATCATCAATCACAACCAAAAAACACTCCAATCACAACTTAAACACACACCAATCGCATTTTTAAAAATGTCTTCTTCGAGCTCGTCATCCGACGGTGTTCTTGATGATATGGTTATCGTCATGGCGCAGGAGATGATTAATTATTTGCAAGAAGCCGAATCCTCTGCATCGCGTACCAGACAACCGCCTATTGAACGAAATCGGTTAGCTGCTCATGAACGTCTAGTGCAAGATTATTTTTGTGAAACTCCCGTGTACAATGATGATCACTTTAAGCGTAGGTTTCGTATGAGCCGACGACTATTCGTTAAAATTTCCAATGATCTTGCGGGTGAATCCCCTTTTTTCACGCAAAGGGTAAATGCAACTGGCAAGGTTGGTTTCTCTGGACTACAAAAGTGTACGGCAGCAATTAGGCAACTAGCATACGGCACATCGAGTGATGCGTGGGATGAGTATATAAGGATGTCGTCAAGAATGTGTCGTGAGTCTCTTGAAAATTTTTGTGAAGGTAACTTTTATTAACACTAGTATTTATTATTATTTTACGTCGTTATTAATTTTAAATTAGCAATAATTTATCAGGTGTAATCTCTCTGTACGGGAGACGATATTTGAGGATGCCAACCGCAGCCGACGTTCCAATTCTATACGAGGCCCATCAGCGCTTACATGGGTTTCCTGGAATGTTGGGAAGTCTTGATTGCATGCACTGGGAATGGGCGGCATGCCCAACCGCTTGGAAAGGGCAACATCATCGTGGTGACCACGATGGTCCAACGGTAGTATTACAAGCGGTCGCTTCTCAAGATTTATGGATTTGGCATGCGTACTTCGGCATGGCTGGCACGAACAATGACATTACAGTTTTAATGTCCTCAAATCTATTCGACGATGTCATAGACGGTGTTGCACCAGATACTTCATTCTATGCAAACAACGTGGAGTATAAGTATGGGTACTATCTCACAGATGGTATTTATCCGGAGTGGGCGACGTTGGTGAAAACTCTTTCATGTCCAGATGACGAAAAAAGAATGTATTTCAAGAAGAAACAAGAGTCAGCAAGAAAAGATATTGAGCGGGCTTTCGGTGTGTTAAAGAAAAGATGGTCTATCATCTCCCAGCCTTCGAGGATACTTGAAAAAAGTAAAATGAGAAACGTTATGTATACGTGTATCATTTTGCATAACATGATATTGGAGGACTCTGGTAGAGCATTTTGTGGAGAAAGCTATGATGAAAGTATCCAACCGATGAACCCAATACTAACATACGCGGAGAAAGAAGATATCCGAGCAATGATACGGGCTAGGCACACACACCAAAACCTTCGAGCCGATCTGACAGAGCACCTATGGTTTTATCGTGAACAAGGAGGACTCGACACAGACGACGACTAGTGGTTTTATTTTAAATGAAGTTATGTAGTGTTTTTTTTTAAATGAAATTATGTAGTGTTTTTTATTTTTTTTAATGAAAGTATGTAGTGTTTTTATTTTTTAAATTAAATTATCTAGTGTTTTTTATTTTTTTAATGAAATTATGTAGTGTTTTTTTTTAAATATTTAAATAAAAAATAATTAGGTAATCATGACACGGGGCTCCATCCACACCCTCCAAATTAAAGGGGGGCATGATAAAGCCCCAACGCTGACATGGCGCTGACGTGGATCCTATGTGGCACCTATAAAGCCCCATGGGGCTCCATCCACACCCCATAGCCTAACAAACGATTTCATCTAATGTGGCATTTTCTCATTTAATTTAATTTATTTATTTATATATTAAATTAGTGCTATATTAATATATTAGATTAATCTCTAATATTATTAATATATAATATATCTAATAATACACAAATATAAATAATTGTTATACATTATTCTGATTTATCTTTATGTCAATTTGGTAAACTTTTTTTTTTGTTTAAAGATCACAAGGATTTTGTCTTTGTTTTCATTTTTCATCAAAATATTTAAATTATAAACAGATAAAAATTAAATGAGTATTTAAATAAAATTTTAATTAATCCAAAATTTATATTTTCATTTATGATTATTATGATCAATAATAATTAAGTTATTTCTAGTTATTCCAGAGGATATTTATATAACATTTTGAGTATACATTTGATCAGTGGGATAAAATAGCGGGATGAGATTGATTTGCTTTACTTATTAACGATAACAAATATATAATTTGAAGTAATAACTACTGAAATCCCCTGTTTGATTCGACAGGAATCCAATTTCGATCAATATCGTTTTTGTTCATTACGGTAAGGACACTTGATGTGTGTAAAATGCAACATATAAATTACATCAAATAAGGCATAAAACTAACCATTTTTTTAGTACTAATGTTGGAAAAAGTGTGTTTTTGTCTTCCTTTTGAATTTACAGGGTCAAATGAGCTTAAACGAACAAAAGGAACAAATATACAGCCAAAACCAACATAAATACAAAGAAAAGGAAGAAACGTGGCATGCCCGACCCCTAGACAACAACTCCCAAAGCAAAAACAAGAAGAAAGCTGAGCATGGGGCTGTGCCTAGCTCGACACGGGGCGTGCCCAGCTCGACACGGGGCGTGCCCAGCTCAGCACGGGGCCGTGTCCAGGATTGTCAACCCTGGCACAAAAGACAAACCTTTAGAAGCTTCTATTGCCCACCACGGGGCCGTGCCCAGCGGACACGGGGCCGTGGTCAACGCAAAGATATGCAGAATCTTTCCAAATCTGATAGTACAGATATGCTTCTGCACACGGGGCCGTGCCCAGCGGACACGGGGGCGTGGTCAACTAATGCGGACAAGAGAAATTAATGAAGAAAGAGAAAAGGGTGGACACGGGGCCGTGTCCAGCGGACACGGGGCCGTGTCCAGGCTTCTGTTCAGCCTATAAATAGGAGTGTTTGGCTCAAGCTCAAACCATCCCTTGGCACACCACCTCTCTCACACTTCACCCACCACCACCATAACACCATCATCCACCACCATCATCCATTGTCCATCGTAGAGTGTGTGAGTCGTCTTGGGATCCAAGATTGATCGTAAGAGTTCTTGACAATCAAGGCCATGTTTGCCTAAGTCTCTTACATCACTTGGTGAAGACAAAGTGTGTAACGCCCCGTGTTTTCATAACTTTCCATATTTGGAAACTATTGTTCATATTTCTATTTTTTTTGGAAACTTGTATCTTTGTATTCGTCGTTTCGTTAATCGTCGAAAAATCTATGTCTATAATCTAACTCGTTAAAAAAAAAACGGTTATTTATTCATGGTTTAATTAATTAAATTAATTGGTATTACTATTTAAAAAGTTTATTTTTTTTTTAATTTTATTTATCTAGTTAGTCTCGCTAGATATTAAAGTTAGTAAACTAACCTAGTTAGTTCTTTGAAATTATAACATAAACATGGATTAACTAAACCATAGGGACTGTTTATGCAATGTTTGAGGCTATTAAAATCAGTTAAAAACTAAAAGAAGTGAAACCCTAATGGAGTTCATTTTCATCAGCCGCTCTTCAAACATTCTCTAATATTCCCTGCCCCCTTCATCTTCTACAATTATAAACCCTAATCTGCATATGCAGTTGCAAACAGAGAAATCAATCCATCCCATTCAAACGCACACATGAATCAGACACTCCTTCATCTTGAGCTACCCCCCCTGCTTTTTCCTTCTCCGGTGAAGCACCTCCGGTGCTGTTCGTCTCCGGCACACCCACACATCACCACAACCTTCTACCTCCTCACCTCTCCCTCTCTCCTCTCCGATCTGAACTCTGGCGGTGGCGACATCGATGGACAGCAGAACCGACGCGCGTCAGAGTTCCGGCGTCGGCGGTGATGATGGTGAACGGTGCGGGCACGGCTCGGGTTCACTCGACACCAGACCATCACGGCCGTCTCGGTTCCAGTTCTTTTCCGGCGAGTCTGGTTCAGGTTCGCGGATTGTGTTTTGGGCCAGCAGGTTCGAGTCGGTCGCATTCACGAGAAGCTGTAAGTTTCAAAATTTTCTAACACAAAGTTGCTTAAAATGATGCAAACTTATTAATCTCTAGAACTTTTTCAAAACCTCACTCAATACGTCAATTAAATTCAAAACACGTGGACAAGGGAACTTCATAAGAACCGACAAATTTTCAACTTATGTAAACTCTTTTAAAACCGCAGTAGCATTTCCATTCCTTTACAAAGTACTTTCCACATAACCAATGGACGTTTAATACTCCCTTTACATTCACAAACTAGAGTCCGTATTTCGTGACAACTCGATCTATTTACATTCACAAACTATACACGCATATCACTTTACACGTTTTAGTCACAGCAATCTCACGCGTGTCACTCGTTCACTTTTCTTTCATACTCAAAACTTTTAAACGTTTACGCGCATAAACTCGTGTAGCTCGATTTATACTATAAACAAAATCATTATTTTCTACATCCATGCTTATACATTTTATGCCTTCACTTATGTTCACACTTACACATTTATGTTATACTCACGATTCAAAATTCGTACGTTTTACGTTAATACATACACTCACAATTATACACTTACGTTGTCCTTACATTCATGTCTATACTACATTCGTATTCATATTCATACGCTTTATGTTTTCATTTGCATTTACACAACTTTGTTACACTTATATTCATACACATATTTTATTCATACTTAACCTTCATGTTTTACACCTATATTCACATTCATATTCATATTCACATCTATGCTCATACATCTTATGTTCACACTGATACTTATATTTATACTCATACGCCTTGTGATTACGCTTATACTCATGTTTGTACTCGCATTTATACTCATTTTTCATACGTTTTATGCTTATGCTTATCCACATACTACTTACACATTTTATGTTTATGCTCATACATACATGCATATTCATACTTAAACTCATGATTCATACATTCGTACCCATACCCGAGCGTAATCCGCGTGATTTGCTTACGTGGGTCTCATACATACTTAAGCATGGACTTGCTTACATACTACATTCTTACACGTACACATTCTTAATTTTTAAATTATGTATACCCTGACTCATACACGACTAGTACAAGCTATGCGGATCATGCGACGATCAATATAATCGCGGGTGCACACGGGATTATAGTGATAGGCGTATGAGAACCATAGAGTGTACTACTGTGTATGGTAAGACACGGAACGTAACATAACACCAAATACGAAACGAACATAATGTGGTTAAAACATGGTGGATACGCCGCTAGTACTTCCTATATATAAGTGTTTTCACCATGTTACCAAACTTTCGTAAAACGTGCCATGGGAAATTCAGTGTTTTACAGACCTTTTCGGACCTAATACGTAAACTTTAACAACTCGCAAACGCATTATATCCGATTATCCACGACGAGACCTCATTCTTAACACACTACTTTTGTCTATCCGATGTTTATGTTATTCTTATACATGTAATCGTTTATTAGATCAATAGTACACCCTTATACCTTAATTATTCTCTGTTGTTTCAAACTCCAAGGCCTCAATTTTAAACAATCATCTTCTGGTTGCCAAAACCCTTTTCAAGTCTTTCTTCTGAATAAATTTCGGGACGAAATTTCCTAAAGGAGGGGAGACTGTAACGCCCCGTGTTTTCATAACTTTCCATATTTGGAAACTATTGTTCATATTTCTATTTTTTTTGGAAACTTGTATCTTTGTATTCGTCGTTTCGTTAATCGTCGAAAAATCTATGTCTATAATCTAACTCGTTAAAAAAAACGGTTATTTATTCATGGTTTAATTAATTAAATTAATTGGTATTACTATTTAAAAAGTTTATTTTTTTTTAATTTTATTTATCTAGTTAGTCTCGCTAGATATTAAAGTTAGTAAACTAACCTAGTTAGTTCTTTGAAATTATAACATAAACATGGATTAACTAAACCATAGGGACTGTTTATGCAATGTTTGAGGCTATTAAAATCAGTTAAAAACTAAAGGAAGTGAAACCCTAATGGAGTTCATTTTCATCAGCCGCTCTTCAAACATTCTCTAATATTCCCTGCCCCCTTCATCTTCTACAATTATAAACCCTAATCTGCATATGCAGTTGCAAACAGAGAAATCAATCCATCCCATTCAAACGCACACATGAATCAGACACTCCTTCATCTTGAGCTACCCCCCTGCTTTTTCCTTCTCCGGTGAAGCACCTCCGGTGCTGTTCGTCTCCGGCACACCCACACATCACCACAACCTTCTACCTCCTCACCTCTCCCTCTCTCCTCTCCGATCTGAACTCTGGCGGTGGCGACATCGATGGACAGCAGAACCGACGCGCGTCAGAGTTCCGGCGTCGGCGGTGATGATGGTGAACGGTGCGGGCACGGCTCGGGTTCACTCGACACCAGACCATCACGGCCGTCTCGGTTCCAGTTCTTCTCCGGCGAGTCTGGTTCAGGTTCGCGGATTGTGTTTTGGGCCAGCAGGTTCGAGTCGGTCGCATTCCGGTAAGGTTTTGAGCTCTATTTCGCTTAAACTTCGATTTCATTCCAAATCAGTTTCCGTTTTGAATCTCGTTTTTGGTTTGGTTTCGGCTTAGCTCTCGGCTGCACATCTCGGGAAACCTTCGGATGATACAAGACAGTTTGGTTCAGAATCTGGAGTTATTTCGGTTCAGATTTGGATCGATTGGTTCAGATTCGGGTTCAGTCGAACCGGGTTAACATGGTTGTTTCGATTCCGGTTCAGGTTAGTTTTCAGTTCAAGACTTCAGTTTCAGGATTCGGGTTCACACCGGCTCCGGTTTCGCATCAGAAGATGGAGGACGGTGGTGGTGGTGTAGGACGACTCTAGGCTCATGGTTCGGTTCGTTTTAGTCGAGTTTTGTTCCAGATTTGGTTCGGGTTTCTGTCGGGTCAACTGTGGTTAACAATAGTCAACACAGCAGGTTGACTGGTCAAACGTGGTCGACTCGGGTAAAACTAATCAACGCGAGACTCGGTATATTAATAACGCAATATTAATTTTATTGTCTCGTATTTAATAGATGTTATATTTTATCGCGGAGTTGAACTTTAAATAAATTTTTAGACATATGTAGAATTATATGTTTATATTGTTTCGTTGATTGTTGAGTTTTGACAAAGAGATCGACAACTTGTGTTGTCGGGATCGTCCAAAAACAGAGGAAACTCTGCCCGTTTTTTTTTTCGTAAAATTTCGTAAGACGAAACGCGTTAGTTTTATAAATCGAAATCTATCAAATTCGATTAATTTATTTTTTATAAAATAGATATAAACATACATTTATTTTTATCAACATTCTCATAATACTTTTGAAATAATTAATTTTAGGAATATTTCTTAAACTATATACATGTATATATATATCTATATACCTACATTTATATCAACTAGATATACTTCAGTTTCCACGTCAAATCCTTCGTCTTAATTCCTTTTACTCATGCACCATCGTTTGCCCTTATAGGGTGACCTCGGTGTTCCGTCCTCCCAAACTCGCCCACTCGTCAACACTTGGATAATCGGAAGACTTAGCAATTATGTGAGTATACTCGTATTTTCCCCTCTTTACTTTTACCACTTTTGGGGTGTAACATGTTTATCTATCAACAACTTACACATGAACTTTTTGCTTAAACACATGAACATTCTTATTAACATGCTTGTATACGTGATGGCTTGATACTTTAAACTTGGATGAATCTTATGTGTTGAACTTATCATTAACTTGTACGAGCCAAACCGTGACATATGTAGCGCTATAGGATTAACGACCCGCCGCCCTTAACTTGTGGTTATGTCGTGAGCATATTGCGTTTTCTTGGTTTGATATGTTAGACACATACCATGTTTTTATGTTTATCTTGAATCACATGCTTGCTATGAGGAATTGTTCAAAACTTATCTTTTGTTATGTACGTACCAAACTTGTATACTCGCCTTTGCTTTTGCATTGAATTGTATTTTAAACATGTTACAGGTTGATGATGACGATGCTATGAAAAGAAGTAGCGTTGATGCCTAGATACACATATAGACGTTTAGGTTAAATATGTTGTATCAATTTTGCTTATGTTGTCATGCGTTTCTTTTGAAATTGTTGTTATTTGAGTTATGTAATGTTGACAATTTGAAATTTTGGAATGAAATGGGAATTATTTAAATATTGTCACAAATAGTGTTATGATGTCTCGAGCAATCTTCACACTTCGTCTCATCCCGATGTTTCCGCCATTGGTTGGGGTGTGACAAAGTGTCTAGTGTAATACTTTTTATTTCTAGTCTTTTCGCACTTTTTACTTGGTTTTGTATTAATGACTTTAATAACTAGTTTCTTATGTTGAAGGTGATCTTTCCTTATCGTTTGTCCGTGGTGTCTTGGCATTATTTTACTGTCTATATAAAATAAAAGATTTTCACCATTCATATCTCCACGGTCTATATGGAGGTATGTTGGCTACCTGGTCGGGGGTTAAGGAAACGGTTTGGTAAAGGTCTTGCCATTGTTCAGCGTTTAGAGGTCCTGCAATGGACCTGGGTCAAATTTAGTAGGACCTCCTTCAATACTTAACGGTATTGGATGGCGGGGGTCCAAACTCTTTGATCCCCTCATAAGTTAACTACTATTAATACTATAACCCGACTATTTAGGACTGTATCCCTGCTGACTCATACTAGTTAGTCGAGGGTAACGTCACCTCCAAAAGAGGGGCCTACCATAATTTGCATTAATAACTTAATTAATTATCTTTCAATAATCCACCCTTTTAGGATTGTATCCTTGCTGACTCAAACTACTGGGGTGAGGGTAACGTCACCTTCAAAAGAGGGGCCTACTACAATAACTAAGATAATCTCTTAAAAAGTACAAAAGTGCGGAAATAATCAAAGGTTACACTAGATACGAGTCGGAACCAAGTGATTCATCTTGTCTATCTGTTTTTATTTTTATTTTCAGCATTTTAGTTAGTTTTTATTTTTCTTAGTTTAAAACATTTTTTCTAAACTTTTTGATTTGATTAGACGTTGAGGATAAACCGGTACTAAAAGCTCTTGTGTCCTTGGACGACCTCGGTATCTTACCAACACTATACTACGCTCACGATGGGTGCACTTGCCCATATGTGTGTCTAGTGTTAGTAAATATCGTGTTTTATAAATTTAAAACTTGACTAAAAAGTGTTAAAGGGGCTTAAAATATACACCTAATATATATAACACTTCACACGCATCAAGTTTTTTGGCGCCGTTGCCGGGGACACAAGGATTTTAAGAAAGCTTAAAATCGACGGCCTAATCAGTTTTTCAAAACCTTTTTAAAAAGCGCGCACATTTTTCTGCATTTTAGTTTAGTTTTGCATTACAGTAACCTGTACACGGGGCCATGTTCACTGAACACGGGGCCGTGCTGCAGATTTTTCATAAACACCCATTAACAGTAGCTTGAACACGGGCCGTGCTCACTGAACACGCCCCGTGGTAAACTAGATCAGTAAATTTAATTAAAACGCCCAGATACAGATCCTGAACACGGGGCCGTGCTCACTGAACACGGGGCCGTGTCCAGCCTCTGTTTCCGTTTTTGATTTTGTTTTCTGATCTCGAGACTTGGTTGTGGTCTGCTGAGTGATCATTATGGATCAATACTCAGGAGGTTACAACTACACCTATGAGGAGGATGATTATATGGGTAATTATTGCACTAATTGTCGTAACACACGCTCGGTTCAATATAATCACTCATATCAACCATCCAATTCATACACCTACTATGAGGAGCCCAGGTACGAGCCATCAACTTCATACACATCCTATGAAGACCAAAGGTATGAACCTCCTCCCTCATACTCATATTTTGATGAACCAAGGTATGAGCCTTCCTACTCATACTTTGAGGAACCGAGATATGAGCCACCACCTTCGTATGCTTATTATGAGGAACCATGGCGTGAACAACCCACCTCATATGAGTATTATGAAGAACAAAATTACGACCCTTATCCATCATATGCTTACAATGAAGAACAATGGTGTGAACCATCTACTTCATATGGGCATTATGAGGAACAAAGGATCGAACAACCGGATTCAAGCTTTGAAAATCCCGATTCTTTTTCTATAACCGAAGTGACCGAGAGGATATTAGAACACATTAGAGTTATCGATCGCTGTATAAAAGAATCTCGCGCAAGGGAAGAGGAGTCCCGCGCAAGAGAAGAATTAAAAAAGGAAGAGATAACTGAAAGTGTTAAAATGGAAGAACAAGTAAGTGAAAAACCGACACGTGACTTAAACAACGAAAAAGGTGAGTCCGACAACGTTAAAATTCAAGAAGAGTCTAATTTAGAATAAATTAATCTCTTGTCACATTCTTTTGAAAATCATTGTTTAGTACCCACTCATGCTAAGTTTTTAAAAGAGTTAAACACTAACACTAAAATTGACGAAACGGTAAGTGTTAAGTTAACTAATGATCAAACCTCACTAATAAAAGAAGACCCATTTGAAATTAACATTACACAGGTTCCATGTTTCTTTCAAAATTCATTTATTAGTAATATCACAATCGATAAAGATCTTTGTGTTAACATAATGCCTAACTACATTTTCGAAAAATTAAGTATTAGTAATTTTTCTCCACTTCAAATACCCATTTTTCTATCTAATCGGAAAATAATAAAATCAGTCGGTGTAGTTGAGGATGTCTTGGTTCAAACAAATCAAATGGTAATCCCAACCGACTTTGTCATCCTCGATGACGCTCCTCTAGTGTTGGGACGACCCTTTGTAAAAACCCACGAAGCTTTGAAGAACCGGAAGTATAACAATCTACCTCTTCAATTAGGGGCATTTAAAAAGAGTGTCGATCTTGAGCGGTCAATGAAATATCCATTCGGCAATAATGACCCCCTTATTGAAGATGAGCCAGAACCACCCGATAAGGAGGGTCTAGCCAAGGACCCTTATAAACGTGGCGCACCACGGAGGCATTCCGCGGAATTATCCGTAGTTTAGTTTAGATTAACCTTTATGTTTTCTAGTTTAGTTTTTAATTTTCAGGAATAAAACACACTCGGGATGGTGAAGGATGATAAGGGAAGCTTGAACCAACACCCCATACACAAAAACAGAGCCTCCCGACGATTTTTCTTCATTACAGCAAGTTCAGCACGGGGCCGTGCTCACCCCAACACGCCCCGTGCCCAAGGTTCTGTAGAAAATGCCCAGTTCAGGTACCTGGACACGGGGCCGTGCTCACTGGACACGCCCCCGTGCCCAGCCTTCTGTTTACTTTTGGTACTGGCAGTCTGGACACTGGGCCGTGCTCAGCCAACACCACCCCGTGTTCAGCTACCCAGTACCATAAAATCTTGTTTTTAACCCACTTTTACACATTTTAATCAACCGAAAAACTTATTTTTGGGACACATTGAGGACAATGTGTAATTTAAGTGTGGGGGGGATGCTAAAACCTTGAATCATGCAAGTCCTAATAACAAGACTTACACAAAACTCTATTGGAACCGCTAATCACCCCAAATTTTTTCAAAAATTTTCATTTTTTTTACTTGTCTAGGTTTA
This sequence comes from Helianthus tuberosus, assembly GCA_030545235.1. Taxonomy (NCBI): domain Eukaryota; kingdom Viridiplantae; phylum Streptophyta; class Magnoliopsida; order Asterales; family Asteraceae; genus Helianthus; species Helianthus tuberosus. The sequence continues at coordinate 54,631 of JARYGA010059166.1, forward strand.
ACTTGGGAATTTCAAATTCTAAAAAGGTTATATTTTTACAAATTTACAACCGATAGCGTCGTGATAAAAAGAACCAACATAAGAAAATTATGAAAAGGCATGACAAGCTTAGTTAAAATTTGATTATATATACTTGATCACATAAAAACCCATTTCCACAAAAGTGAGTTTTGAGCCTTTATTGAGCATACAAATACATATCCTTAAACTAAATGCTCATTTTTCGTTTCTTGTGTGAATAGCCGCTTGGTTCTTACGACTCTAGAACTTGCCATGACGATACATTCCCGGTCCTTACCAACTTAAACACAAGTAAGTAAATGATGGAGGCATTAGGACTAACCCTTTTTATTTCTACACCATTTTTTTTACCACCTACCCAAAATCCCCCTAGTTAGCCCCTTTGAGCCTAAACCTTTTCATTTCATAACCCAAACCAAACACCCTTTTACCCACCAAAACCTTTTTCTTTTCAAACCCCTTTTGGTTTTAGTAAAAAGCTCGGTTATCTTGTGACAAAAAAAAAAAAAAAAAAAAAAAAAGAGGATTTAGCAATAACCAAACAAGTTACTCAAAAATCTTGTTTGAATATGCTTAGTTTGAATAAATGTCAAAAAAAAAGAGAAAAAGAGAAAAAGGTCCACGATAACTGGCACTTTTTACGCTTTTAGCCTTTTTTTTTACTAACCACTAACCAAAACCACCTACCTTTAGCCCAAGCCTAACCCTTCCCCAAGTCCTCTTGATATTTACAAAGGTGTATAGTTAAAAAGGAGGAGGATTGATTGTTTGGCAAGCATATGGTAGAAGTAAGTTCCATGCCGGCCTCGAGAGTCTCACCAAAATACATCTTCGGCCGAGTGTTGAGTGATTCCCCGTGAGGTATGTGAACTTGTATATAAATAAAATTTTAAAGAGGCATGTTATGCCCAAATAAGTAATTTCTCTTATGAAACGTTCTAAATAAATCATACCGAATAGGATTGTAAATAAATAAAAATAAAACTTAATAAAGAATCTTGGAAATCCCGACACTCTATGACAGGCCCTAAAACCTTCTCTTCTACCCATTCCATTTGGGAGAGTAAGCCACATTATAAAGAGTTTTGCTTGAGGACAAGCAAAGATTCAAGTGTGGGGGTATTTGATGTGTGTAAAATGCAACATATAAATTACATCAAATAAGACATAAAACTAACCCTTTTTTAGTACTAATGTTGGAAAAATTGTGTTTTTGTCTTCCTTTTGAATTTACAGGGTCAAATGAGCTTAAACGAACAAAAGGAACAAATATACAGCCAAAACCAACATAAATACAAAGAAAAGGAAGAAACGTGGCATGCCCGACCCCTAGACAACAACTCCCAAAGCAAAAACAAGAAGAAAGCTGAGCATGGGGCTGTGCCCAGCTCGACACGGGGCGTGCCCAGCTCAGCACGGGGCCGTGTCCAGGATTGTCAGCCCTGGCACAAAAGACAAACCTTTAGAAGCTTCTATTGCCCACCACGGGGCCGTGCCCAGCGGACACGGGGGCGTGGTCAACTAATGCGGACAAGAGAAATTAATGAAGAAAGAGAAAAGGGTGGACACGGGGCCGTGTCCAGCGGACACGGGGCCGTGTCCAGGCTTCTGTTCAGCCTATAAATAGGAGTGCTTGGCTCAAGCTCAAACCATCCCTTGGCACACCACCTCTCTCACACTTCACCCACCACCCACCACCCACCACCACCATAACACCATCATCCACCACCATCATCCATTGTCCATCGTAGAGTGTGTGAGTCGTCTTGGGATCCAAGATTGATCGTAAGAGTTCTTGACAATCAAGGCCATGTTTGCCTAAGTCTCTTACATCACTTGGTGAAGACAAAGTGTCTAGTGTAATACTTTTTATTTCTAATCTTTTCGCACTTTTTACTTGGTTTTGTATTAATGACTTTAATAACTAGTTTCTTATGTTGAAGGTGATCTTTCCTTATCGTTTGTCCGTGGTGTCTTGGCATTATTTTACTGTCTATATAAAATAAAAGATTTTCACCATTCATATCTCCACGGTCTATATGGAGGTATGTTGGCTACCTGGTCAGAGGTTAAGGGAATGGTTTGGTAAAGGTCTTGCCATTGTTCAGCGTTTAGAGGTCCTGCAATGGACCTGGGTCAAATTTAGTAGGACCTCCTTCAATACTTAACGGTATTGGATGGCGGGGGTCCAAACTCTTTGATCCCCTCATAAGTTAACTACTATTAATACTATAACCCGACTATTTAGGACTGTATCCCTGCTGACTCAGACTACTTAGTCGAGGGTAACGTCATCTCCAAAAGAGGGGCCTACCATAATTTGCATTAATAACTTAATTAATTATCTTTCAATAATCCACCATTTTAGGATTGTATCCTTGCTGACTCAAACTACTGGGGTGAGGGTAACGTCACCTTCAAAAGAGGGGCCTACTACAATAACTATGATAATCTCTTAAAAAGTACAAAAGTGCGGAAATAATCAAAGGTTACACTAGATACGAGTCGGAACCAAGTGATTCATCTTGTCTATCTGTTTTTATTTTTATTTTCAGCATTTTAGTTAGTTTTTATTTTTCTTAGTTTAAAACATTTTTTCTAAACTTTTTGATTTGATTAGACGTTGAGGATAAACCGGTACTAAAAGCTCTTGTGTCCTTGGACGACCTCGGTATCTTACCAACACTATACTACGCTCACGATGGGTGCACTTGCCCATATGTGTGTCTAGTGTTAGTAAATATCGTGTTTTATAAATTTAAAACTTGACTAAAAAGTGTTAAAGGGGCTTAAAATATACACCTAATATATATAACACTTCACACGCATCAACACTCCATATAACAATTGATAGAAAAAAACCAAAGAACTAAAGTCGTGAAACTTCAGAGTATAAAATTTTGTAATCGTTCTAAAAAATTGTTTAAACTTAACTATCACTGTCACAAAAACACAAAAGAAAAGAAAACATTATATTAAAGTGAAAACCATTAATAAAATCTAAACAGAAAATTCATGCAAACAATCATCATCGTTATACTTAAAAAACAATATTTAGTCAGATATGTTACGAAAGATTTGATATTTTCAAATTACGTGTCTTAAAAGTCTCAATCGAAACTGATCTTGTCTCAGGTCCAATACTAACCCCTAACCTTTTATAGGCTTGACATTTGGTTTGTTTACGAGGTAAACCTTAATACAATAACTAGTAGGGTGCCCGCGCGATGCGGCGGGGGCGACACTTTGGATTGCGGCACTCGTTGCTGGTAGTTTTCTTATTTGTATATGATAACATTATTGTGGTGGATATATGTCATAAGTGTTACACATGAGAGCCTAACACCTATAATGTCTTGCAATGTTCGATCAACTGCCTCTATCGCCTGACGTTTCGCCATCGATGCCTCATCCCATATAATTAACTTGGAGGACCTAATTAGTTGACTTATAATTCCTAAAGTTTTGGGACATAGTTTACTATTTATCTACTAAATATCGTAAATTAGTATTAAATAATTCCTAAATTTTTGGGATATAGTTTACTATCTATCTACTAATATCGTAAATTAGTATTAAATAATTCCTAAAATTTTGGAACATAGTTTATCTTCTATCTACTAAATATCAAAGTTTTGTTTTGTTATAAAAATTAATAATAAATAAAGTATAGAAAAATTGTTTTAAACATGTAAAGATTCGTTTGTTAATATAAAATACTAAACAAATGACAAAAAATAAAAGATAAATTGTTATCGTTATAAAGTAAGTTTATTTTGTTGGTGAAATGATAAAGTTTATAATTTTATTATTTAAAGTCCATAACTTTTTTAAATATCCACATCATACTCATCCAATAAACTTTAATTTTAAAATTTTCGTTTTTGAAAAAGTAAAAAGTAAAAAATAGTAGGTGACTTGTAGGTACGTTTTAAACACCTTTAACTAATGTTAAATTTTATTTTTATAAATATTTAAAAAATCATATTTTTATAAAAAAAATAGGATGTAAAAGTTTATATCTTTATTAACTTTATCTTTTTATTTAAGAAATACAAATTATTCGAAAAATCTATAATATTATATAATTATTTTTTCATATCTCGTGTCGTCCAACAGTTTTTTTATAGAAGGCACTAATGGATATATACGAAATCCTCGTGGAACATACTTGTTAAATTGAATAAGTTTAGTCTTTGTAAATACAATCTTGAATTTACTCCAAACCAAGAGGTAGTTTTCATGTTTTGGCCATTCTTGGTAATCGAATTTATCTCTTTGGAAATGATCAAGTACGAACATGTAAATTATATAATACGAACATGATTAAGTACTAAAGTATATTAGTTCAATGGAGATGCAAATTATAAGTGCAATAAAATAACACAAAACATAAACTTCAAATATAAAATAAACTTTATTATTCATGGGATAGTCTAGATCAAACAAAAACAGCTGAAAATGAAAAAAAACATAAAAACACTTGATATATTTCATCTAATTTCTCTTCTTTTTTGATCCGTTTTTCTTGTTTGTGCTCGAATCAGCAGTATCATCTAATTCATCTTCTTTCTCATCGTCCTCAGAATCATCTAAATTTATAACCTCGACCCATTTCTATTTAGAGAGTCTCTTAGATCCTTAAAAAACAAAAAATTAATAAAAAAGTAAAAAAATGATTAAATAAATTTTATAAAAAGAACAAATATTGAATAAAAAAATTTAAAAAAGATTAAATAAATTTTAAAATTACCTCTTTACTAAATTGACGTTGAAGATTAGACTTGTATGGACTGAACATTGCACCATAAGAAATAATTTCAACACTATTATCACCATCATCCTACAATAAAACACCAAATAATAACATAAAGAACTTGTTAATATGAAAGATTATAAGCGAAAATATTACTTAAAAACTAACAAAAGCTTGTTCGACAACTGGGGTGTTTAAATTCGTATGTTGAATCTGAAAAATCAAATAAGTTAGTATTCACATAAAAGTAAATAAAAGAAAACAATTATTCATTATTGCGATATAACAAAACTTATCATAGAACCGACCTTAGATTTTTCAATATCGCATGCTTGTTTTTTCGCATCAAGTGAATTCAGAACTGGCTCCATATTTTAAATCTGTTTAGCAATAGAAATGTAGAATTGTGAGTGTTTGCTATGTATTTATAGTAGTCCATTAGGGTTTAGTTTTAGATTGGTCATCCATTTATTTAGTAAGTTTGTTGTGAGTTTTAAGTTTTTTAAAAAGATGCACATATCCTGTTTAGTTTGTTGTGGCATGTTTAATAGGAAGTTTGTTGTGAGTTTTATCTATACTATATTAAACATGCCACAACAAACTGACTCTGCACAAGTAAAATTAGGGAATATTTTAGTTTATTAATGCCGTTAAAAACAAAAAACTTGGGTAAAAAACAAATGTTAATGCACGGTAGCTAGGTAATGGTCAAAGCTGGCTTGGGTAAAAAACAAATGTTGGCTTTAATCAATTGTACATTTACGCATCGGCTATTTGTACTTTATGAACGCACGGCGAAACTAAAAAAGACAACTATCGAAACGTTTAAAAAAATGTGCCGATCGTCATGGTACCTTCGGATTTTTTTAAAACATTACGGGTTGTAAGATATCGCAGGAATACATTAAAGAATTAAAGAGGGGGGGGGGGGGAGTGTAACTAATTATCCATAATTATGTTAAATGTCAAGGATTTAAATGTAATAGATTGAGGGACTAAAAAATAATTATGGTTTAAAAGACCACTTTACCCTCATTCTAGGGGTTTATTTATAAATAATGGGGGAGGAAGTTCTTAACTTTTGGGAATCCTTCCCTTATGTATTATAATATAGTATAGATATATGTACTCGTATACAGTTTTTAATACAAAATCAATTTTAAATAGATAAATATAGAAAAGTGTATAATACGTATCTATGTGTAGTGATTTATTGATATAAGGGTGAACGGGGTGCACTCGGGGACGGTGCATGGTGACCCTTTCACCGCTCAGGAACACCGCCGCCGTCCCCTATACACACGCGGTGAAGTTGTTAAATCGGGGAGTAGTCATCGATGAAAAATGCATGTTTTTTTCGACTGTTGTAAATGTCTAACGACTATATAGTCGTTTACTTTAAAAAATGTTTTCTTTATTTAATACCACTTTCACATTTCATTTTCTCACAACTCAAAAACCTTCACAGACCATGGATAAACAAACAACGGTGATGCCAAAAAAAGGTTCGGCTAGTCGAGGATCGGGTTCGAACTCGAGGGGACGCGTCTTGCAAACGAGGCAAGGTTTTTCGAGCGGTCCGATTGCACCATTTCAACCCCCACTCGGGTATGTTTTTAGTGTAATGTCTGTCTCTAATTTAGTTTAATTTAACGTAATGTCATTTTTTTAATTTAATGTAATTTTGGTTTGTTTAAAATATGTTTTAATTATTAATGCATAATTTTTAGAAAAAAAAAAAAAGAAATGGACTACTCCCCACGAGGGGAGCACCCTTTATATTTGAGTGCAAAATGGGGAGTAGTCGAGTAGAGAGGGGAGTTGACATGACATACTGTGATTGGCCGTGGTTGAGAAATGACTACTCCCCACAAGGGAAGCACCCCTTACACCCTAATGAGAGATGGAGAAAGCGGAAAGGGTGGACATTTATATAATCGCTTTATATATTATTAATAAAACAAAATATACAATTACTTATAAAGATTTGGGTAAGTTTATTGTAAAAATAGGCTTAACATACTAAATGTCACTAACCGTGAGAAGTGAATGAGAGATTTTTTATTTTTATTTTTAAAACTTTTCCCCATCTTATCAAACACATATTTTAGTCTTAGAATCTAAAAAAAATTGGTGTATTTACACTAGTAGAGTAATCGTACATAATTACCCTACTAGAGTAAATAGTAATACACAAAAAATATTCTTTTTTTACATTTTGCAACCAATGTTGTAGAAGGCGCTAGGCGCTAGTCGGGCGGTGAGGTACAGCCTAGGGATTAATCGGAATGGGATTTTTATATGTATTTTTTCAAAATTATATATATATACCCAATAATATAAAAATAATACTTCAAAATTCACATAAATACTTCAAGTTTCAGATAGTATGGTTCGATTTTGACCGATTTTGAGCAATTTTGACCGCCTAGGATCGCCTAGAACCGCCTAGGACCGATTTTGATCGATTTTGACCGACTAATATTGTCCGATTAATCCGATTTTTGACCGCCTAGGACCGATTTTTGACCGCCTAGGACCGATTAACTCCGACTTTGACCGATTATTACCATGACCGATTTTTTGGACCGACTAGCATAAAATTAATCAGTTAGTCACCGCCTAGCGCCTAGGCGGCGATTAATCGGCCGCCTAGCGCCTAGGCGGCGATTAATCGGCCGCCTAGGC